>KN485470.1:27687-100155 GCA_000787095.1 Periophthalmodon schlosseri | reverse complement strand
AAATTCCTGCCAACTATTGTCAGAAGCCTGTGGAAGGATATCCACAACATTTGACCCAAGTCATACAGTTTAAAGGCAATGGTACCAAATACCAATGAAATGTATCCAAACTTTGAAGAAAGAAAAATCCTTCTCTCATTATTCTGGCATTTAGCAAATAGAAATAATTTTGGTAATTCTAATTGATCTAAAACAGGAAAAGTTTAGTCTGATTTCATGTCAGACAGTGAGAAAAAAAACCCCAAAACATATGTGTCTTTTTATAAAGTGTATGTAAACTTCTGGTTTCAACTGTTGTATAAGCAGCTCTTGAGGTCAAAATAAGCCTGCTGTGTGCTGTCTGCATCTAATTATAGAGAGTTTTATTGTCTGAGAATCAGGAAGTGTGTATTAGCATGCTGCTTGTTAGTTGTGACAGCAAAACTTCGGTCTGCTCTCTGAATGTTGTGAAAAGTGCTTATAAACTCATCGCTGTGAATAATTAGGATGCTCTGAATGCAAAATGCACGTGCGGAATAACTTTCAACCGCTGCAAACTGGTTAAAATTAACTAGTTTTGTTTTTCATGTTTTTAAGACAGTAAAAATCAGGTACAGCGCCTTTAAAACTGCACAATACAGCCAACTCCAAAACTTTAAATAACAGTAGAAAGTCTTTAACATTTTAGTCATACATTATAATATTAACAAAGGCAACTCTATAGTCCTCATTTTAGTTAGACATTTCCGGGTTCACTCTGGGACATTTTCGGGACAATGGCATTATCTGGCAACTTTCAACATGGACAAAAATGTGAGTGTAGTAAAGAATATAACACCCTGTACTGATGTGCAATAGGTTATATACAATAGAATTCTCCCTCTGGTGGCAGTAGTGGGTAGCGCAGGCGTTTCTAATGATGTTTTAAACAGCCAGCTGGCATAATACAACATGTTAGCAGATGTAGTGGAGACACTTAAATTAGCTAAAAATCATCAGAATGAGTCTTATATAAAGGTCCAATTGCGGAGGGTTTCATTTATAAAACTTTACGTAGTTCTTACTAAAAGTGTACATAGGGACAAAACACAAATTTCTGCTAAATTCCTTTTTGGACCCAGACCACTTATTTTCATATTAACTTGTTTTTATAGCGCACAAACTTAACATGGAAAGTACGCACGGTTTGTAAATGAGACCACAGGTGAAGTCTACATCAGAATCAAACTGGGTACAAATCAGGACAAAACAAGTACAAGTGTGAACGCATACTCACAGACAAAGGGGCACTTCCGGGTTTTGTTGTCGAGATACCTAATTTCAAACTGTATTGTAACACTAGGTTAAAGGTTTGACACTTGATACAAATTTCAATACTAGAATACATTTTTGCAATAGAATGTAATTTTCAACACTAAATGGCAGTTATTTATTTAATATTACCATGTGGTCTTATACTAATTCCAAAACTATTCAGGAAGAGTCCAAATTTGTCCCAGTTACATTTTCTAGTATCCGTACCTACTCAAATTAGTATCTAGTTTTGATACTAGTTTCAGTATCGGATTAGTATCTGGGCATCAATTTTACGACAACCAAAGTTACTGGTTTCAATTGCTTATTTAAAACATGACATTGAGTGATTGCTTAAACATGGCTCATTGAAACAGATATTCCAAGTCTGCTTAATGGTGACAGTAGCCTACAGCACTACAGCAGGTGTAACTTCACAAAAATAAATAAATAAAAGCCAGCCGCCTTAAATCAAGATAAACATTGAGGAATCACATTGTGGTTAAACCCTTCTGTCCCGTCCCATTTCCCACCTCCTTCCCACACGGTCCCAGCGTTCCCAGTGACAGTGTGAACCCGGGCGTTCTGTCAGCAGACCCCGGAGAAGAGCTGGATCTTGACCGGCTCCTCCGCTGGGCCCCGGGACTCCTTGCGGCACACATCTGTCCACCTAACGCTCTTGTGGACGTGAATGCTGTCCACCTCTGTCTCGTCCTCTGTTCCCTCCGGCGGCGCTCCGTTTCCGGGCAGGTACAGGACGTTTCCGTGGTGATGGTGGTGATGGTGGTTCCTCTGTTCTGGTTCATCCTCCCTCCTCCTCCTCCTCTGCTCTGGTTCTTCCTCCCCTCTCCTCCTCCTCTGCGTGGGGGCTTCCTCTGGGCCTGGCGCGCCCCTCCTCAGACTGTCCATCTCCAGGTGAAGGGAGGGGGGGAGGACTCTGCTATTCCTCTTGGGCTTGCTCCGGCTTCTGAGGTTCATCTGAAATCAGACACAAGCAGCTTCCTGTTTATGTTTTGTTCTTTTCTTCGTTGGAAAAAGTAAAAGACAACATTTGTGTGTAAAGTTAGTGCAACCGATACATGTTTGTACCAAGAATATAGGGGCGATGCAAACTCTTTACTAAATCGTCTATTAGGTCATCAGTTAAAAGTCCCTTTTTTTAAAGAGTAAAAGCACAGACTATATACAGTTACTTAAAGTCTCAAGAGGCCAACCTGTATAAATGTAGATAGTTACAACCCGGTCTTAATTTCTATCAGCGAGTTTATAGCATAGTTTATTTATATGATTTTGGTGATTGTGATTAGATTTGCGATTTATGTTTTAATAATAGGATTCTGTTAAAAGTTCACGCTTTTAACAGAATCCTATTATTCACAATCATGTCTAGACAAATTGACCAAAGATGGAAATGTGAACTGACAAACTAATACAAGAATCACTTTTCAGAATATGTTTGTACAGATTTAAACTACAAGGTTAGCAGTTTTTTATGCAAAATAAGACAAGAGATTTTGTTGTTTGTGGAGGAAATGATGGTATTTCAAAAACTGCAGAATTTGCAATTTGCTAATTTCGTCCAATTGTGATTGTGTCGATTGTGATGAATCTTGCAGCCCTACCTTGAAGTCTCTCCCTCTCCTCTGCAGCACGGGCCTCTGCAGGAACAGGATCTGCTTGGTGGACAGGCTCCCATCGCTGCACAAAAACATTATTACAGTTTACAGACATACTAACCGATACTAAATCTATTATCGAAACAATTAACTCATTTGAAAAAGTATTGATTCTAAAAAAGTCACATTCACAGGACAAAATTGACCGTTTCCTGCAGAGCTTTAGAATGATCTTGAGCTGTATCAGAACAAGATTAGTATACGGCCATGGACCATGACCGTATGAACCTACCTGGACGACTGAGGGATTACACAGATATAAGGCCACATGGTAATATGAAAGAAAATACTACGATGCCATGTTGAAAATCACATTCTACTCTAAATAAAAACTGTTTTTATTATCATCGTGATATCGAAATCAGTATTGAGTATTGAGTCTACTATTTAGCATCGAAATAGAGTTTGTCAAATCGCGACAACACTAATATAAACATCTCTTGAGGTCAAAATAAGTCCGCTGTTATCTGCATCTAATTATAAAGTGTTTTATTGTCAGAAAATCAGGAAGTGCATGTTAGTATACTAGTTGTTTTTTGCTGTAACAGCAAAACTCTGCTCTGGTCTTTTGAGAAGTGATTAAACTCATTGTAGTGAATAATTAGGATGCTCAGAATGCATAAGGTTAGTGAGGAATAACTTTGTACCATTGCAAATCGTTTAAAATGAACTAGTTCTGTTTTTAACACAGTAAAAATCAGCCTTTAATCTGCAGTTCTTTGAGTGTGACAGGTTTAAATGTGGTTTCATGTAGAGACGTGAGAAGCCTCTGTACTTGGTTCAAATGTGAGCGCTGACAGTACAGTGCTGTGATGTGACAATAGGACTTGTTTACGGTTGTCAATAGTGATGGGGTCAAACTAAATGCACCAAAATATGGAAATCTGACAAAATATTGTACAGTTATGACAAACAATACAAAGTGATGTTCCTGACAGCCCCAGACCTAAATGTGTCTGCAATGTTGACGCGACAGGTTTAGCCCTAAAGGCACATTAACATTTCTATAGTTGTAAAGGTTTACAAGACAATGTAATCAGTGTTAATAACTACAGTATTTCTTCATAGTTTTCGTCAGTAGCATATTATTTTATCTAGGCACTGCACACCTTTGCCATTTGCGCATGGGGGAGTATGAGCAGTTTAGTAGACCTACTACTATTACTACTCCTATTCCTAATACTCCTACTATTACTACTACTAGCCCTATTCCTACCACTCCTACTGCTCCTATTCCTACTACTACTATTACTGGTAGGAATACTCATGATAACAGGATTTATCCCGCCACATGTCCATACAACAGCGGCTGAACGTAACAAAGTAAAAGTAGAAAAGTACTGTACTTTTAGGTATCTCTACTTTACTTAAATCAATTTTAAAGTGGAAACTTTTTACTTTTACTCCCCTTGAGAGAAGGTACTTTCTACTCCACTACATTCTTAAACTGGATTGAAAATAAAAGTATTTGTTATTATTGTCTGAGACCTGCTGAAAAAGCTGAGGGGTTTATTTTTCACATGTTCGTAGTTTGAGCAAACACAAACATACAAATAAAAACAGCTAGAAAAAACTATTGATTCAATTGTTTCTGCTGAACAAAATTCAGCACAAATCTTTATCAAAAACAGTTCATTTGAAGCTTTATTAGATCAAAATACTTTTACTTTTTACTCTTTAAGTAATATTTAAACGGATTCTTTAATACTTTTACTTAAATAGACTTTAACACTTTAATACTTTAACTTAAGTACATTTTTTCATGTGATACTTTTACTTTTACTTGAGTATTTTTTTGCTTCGGCATCTGTACTTTTACTTAAATAACAAAACTGAGTACTTCCCCCTCACTGTTGACTACTCCTACTCCTCCTGGTGGGAAAACTCATGATATCAGGATTCATCACATACATTACATCCATACATTCTTGCTGAACTTCCTCATTTTACATACCACGTTATTTCAAGATCACTTCTTATCACATTGTTTCATGATAATCATGTTTCAACACGAATCACATAATTGGGAGAGTAACCTGTTAAAACGTGACACAGCCAGTTTTATATATACAACATTGGGAGCAAAAGACTAAACCAAAATTGTTCAGAATTAATACTGATACTAATATTGAAACTGGAAAATTGCAAAGGTAGGGGGCAATGACTCATTCTGTAAGTTTTTTTCCCTTTGACCAGATGGTGGCACACTCAACTCTTGCTCAAAGCTTGTACTGTTGTCATTGTGTCCCTGAGCAAGACACTTCACCCACATTGCCTCACCAAAAGTGCTGTTGGCAGCTGTGACAGGGAGAGCATCTGGTGTAAGGAACATGCCAAAATGTGAGTGGTTTGCTGTGGCACATTTTAACCATTAACATCGCAACAAAGAAAACAAAATGGGAACAACAGTAGCATTTGAGACAGTTCCACATGCTGTGACCTAAGCACCATAAGTATTAAGCACCCCGGGGAGAATTCAACCCTCAACCTCTCGCTCTGTGGGGGTCCCTGATGACAGCTGTTAGAACACACATGGTGTACTCATGGTGTATCATTTTGGCTCTATTTGACTGTAAACTGGTCATTCTTGCTGTTATTTGCCGGGACTGGTGTAACGTCTATTCCACATTGCCGGATCTACTTTGTGTGAGTTGGTCGGGTCGGTCACCTGTTGGTCTTGACGATGGGTGTGGGCAGCACACACATGAGTCTCCAGCCGAACGGAGCCAAGGACTGGAGCAGGGGGATGTAGTCCGCCTTCACCATCACGCCCTGCACACACATGGTTACAGTTATCACATTGCAATTAAGAGGAAGAGAAATGAATGGTAAATATATGTAATAATATTATGTCTTATGTAGCAATTTTCCAGATGCTCAAAATCACTTTACAGTTTGGTGCATTATTCATTGACTCCACACTCGGTGGTGGTTCCCTGGGGCAGATTGATGGAAGTGAGGCTGCCAATCTGCACCATCAACCCCCCCACCACCACCAACATTCACGCTATGCAAGGTGGGTGAAGTGTCTTGCCTAAGGACCCAACAACAGTTTTGGAGACTAGTGCTCCACTGTGGCACCTGATATTCCCAGCGGTCTCCCATCCAAGTACTAACCAGGCCCTGCCCTGCTTAGCTTCTGAGATCTGACGAGATCAGGCTTTGACAATGAGGTTTAGTTTATTACTTTCCATCTAAATATTCTTCAGGGTTTTCTCCACTTTCTCAATAAGGTATAATAGACACTTTAGCTCTGTCATAAAATACAGCTACATAATAAATGAATAATGCACAAAATCTGATTGGAAAAATTAGACAAACTAAATCATATCTTAAGGAGTGGTGCAAGAAACACAAACGCTCTAATCATTTCATTTGAGCATTTGATTTGAATGATATTATCAACATAAAGCTTTTGTCTCTTACTTTTAGACTTACCCAGTGTGGGAAAACTTTTATTCAAATAAGAGTACTACACTGTACAATATATTACTCAAGTAGGAGTAACAGTATCTAAAAATCTAAAAGGTTATATTAAAAAGAATCTAGCAGTTGGAAACACTTAAAGTAAACTACATTAAAGCCCCAGTATGTAACTTGTTAGTCTGTAATTTTGGTTGTGTTTATTGCACTAAAAACTGCAGGCTTGTATCTCCACTAGGGATGGGACAAATAATAATGTTGTTTATCGTGATAAAAAAGTAGGTGATAATCGTTCATGGGGCATTTTATACAATCATGATAATCACCATTATATCACCAGAATGTGCAGAACAAACCTACTTCTCCCTGATGATCTCTTCTGGAGCGTTGTTGTTTTCACTTATAACAAAGTACAATACTAAACAGTTTAAATATGGAACTTATTCATAATATTAAAATTATAATTATTCATATCCAGAAAATTTTTCAGAAACTTTAATAATTATCGTGATATTATTGTTACCTTTATCGATACGCGTGACACCAAATTTCAGTATCGTCCCATGCCTAATCTCCACAAACCTGACTCTTATTTGACATGGAGGAAGGCCTCCTCTTTCTTGTTTCCATGGAAATGTTGTTCCTTTGGCTATAATATTCCACAGTATGACATAAAACGTATCCATCTCCGTGGGGCGAATGGTCCAAAGTATGGTTTTAACTTTATATTTCCATGGAATCATGCAGGAGCCGTGCTACCTCCAGAAAGTTATATACTGCACCTTTGACTTTCTGAAAATGAAAATGATGATACACAGTATGTTGTTAAATGTAGATGCCAACTCTTAAACTGCATATAAAACATAAAAACTAAATATTGTCTAGAAACCTTTCAAACAAAGATATGTAGTGATCTTATAAAGTCAGTCCTTTGAATTTGAGTCCATCTGTCCTTTCGCTCCAGCGTAGCCTGTGGGACTGACACCCTCTAATCCCCCTGTGATCCTGCTCCATGTCTGAGAGAAGAGAGCTTAAGCCTCATTTACACCAGAAGCCCTCCTCATAGTACAAACAGTCCACTCTCTCCTCAGTCCTCACACACTCAGACTACACGCAGGCCAGGAAAACAGGATAACTGGCCTAGTCTAATTTAAACCAATTTATCAAAACGCATGTAAACCCAGAAACTACGATTGAAGTGTCGTGAGTCGAATCTCAAAGATCCCAATGACACATCTGGAGAAGCCGATACGTACTCGGATGCCCTCTTCATTTGACAGTGCAGTCTGATTTACATTAGGTGCAGACTATGAGAGGCGTTCAACTGCACAGGGTAAGAAACAGCCAGGAAAATATTAGACATGTGTTTAGACGTTTACTCACTCATTTTAGATCAGCAGTGATGACAAACTACGGCCTCTCCACTGAGCACCCACCGAGCACATGTTTGTTTTGAGTTGGTCTGCTAAATTAAAGTGAAAGTAAAACCTACTGGACTTCAGTGTGTTTATTTGTACTGCGGAGAGCACATAATGGGTGAGTGCGGTTATATGTATGATAACCATTTTAATTAGCAATTATAGCTGCAAAGTTTTAGTGCTAATGCTAAATTACTAGGCGCCCCTGAACATCTCATAGCCCCCTGGTCACACCTATTTGGTTCTTTGACCTGCTGTAGAGTGGGTTAAGAGTGGTCTGACAAGGGTCTGTACATAATTTTTATTTATTGTAGTTAACACAAATGCTCTTTACATCATGCATTGTTTGGTAAACGCAGCTAAATAAGAAAAAAAACACTGTAAAATATAATCTGTCCATTTTGTTGTGTATCAACTAATACAGAAGCTACTGACACGGTCACCTCTTTTTGTCCAGTCAGGCACATTTTTATCAAGAATCATGCGAAATCAACTGCCTGACACTATCTCAGACTAAGTTCAGACTAAAACATGTTCCTGACTCAGATCAGGTACAGGACCTAAAGTAAACCTAACCTAAAGTTAAAGTCAGAATCCCTGCTCACAGACATGTTTACATAGACCCTCCTCACAGACATATACACTCACGTCCACCACGGTCCACTGCTCCACCACAATGGCATCATACGAGGCGTTCACGGACTGGGCCGAGCTCTGGAAAATGAAGACGCTGTCCACCAGGGCCACTCCACTGTCTGAGGAGCACAGGAGAGAACTGTCAGAGAGGCATCAACCAAACACTAACACTAACATTAGCTCAGAGAAGCTGTATGAGCTCAGGCTGTTTGAACACATATTCAGCTCATATTCAGAGGTGGGAAAAGTAGCCAAAAAATGTACTCAAGCGTAACATTAATTCAAAATAATATTACTCAAGTAGAAGTGCAAAGTAGTGGTCTAAGAAATTACTCAGGTAAGAAGAAAAAAGTATTTGAGAAAAGTACTAATACTACTTAATATCTGATTTATAATTTGAAGTACTTTATTTGTAGACTTACTCACAGTGGGGAGAGTAACCAAAACCTTTACTGAGGTAAGAGTACTGTTACTTCAATAAAAATATTACTCAAGTAGGAGTAAAAGCATGCTGCTAGAAAAGTACTGTGAAATTTACACTTTCTTTAAAAAGTTACTCAAATAAATGTAACTGAGTAAATGTAACCACTACCCACCTTGGCTCATATTAGGCTTTGTTTTGGCCTTTTTTAGTTTTGAAGAGGCTTGTGGTCACCTTGGCATTATAATGCATATTTTAGAACTAAAAAGATGGTTGTACAAGACACTTTGCATTAGAGCAGTGTTTCTCAAAGTGTGGTATGCAAGCTCCTTCAGGTGATACATTGGATAAAGGCACAAGACCAAATTTAGCCAGATGGTGGTGTCTATCAGAGGCTCAAAATTATAGAGTACACTGCCAGAGCACATCATGAACTGTGACAACTACTCTACCTTCAAAAATGTTCTTATAAATTGGTTGAAAACTATCCAGTCATGCATCCATAGATGATCTCATGCTTATTTATTATTCCTTAAAGTGGATTTTTTTGTTTTCATTTGTGCCAAAATGGCTATATGACGCTGTTGAATGCTACATGTATCTCAAACATGCATGAATCACTCTAAATACAACTTCAAGGGGGTAAATGGGAAGGGAAACAATTACAATCCAGGGATGAGCCCAGGGCGCAGAGCAGCAGAGTGAGATGCTGAGCTCTCGCCTGTACTGTCACAAATCAAGTGTTCAGACTCAGCAGATAGAGACTGTGTCCCTCGTACAAAAAACTCCAATAAGCCACATTTCAAAAATGCTACTGCAGGTGTCTGACCACAAAACTTAATATAAGAATACTGACTTGTGTGAGTAACAAACAAATGGATAAGCATGTAAAATGTGGTGTGCTAAACCTTAGGTGTCTTTCCTCTGAATCTCTTTTAATAAATGAGTTAATTGGCGACCATAACATAGACCTTCTAGCTCTAACTGAAACGTGGCTCATGCGAGATGATTATGTTAGACAAAATGTGTCTACTCCACCTAGTCACTTGAATTTTCAGAGCGCCAGGAGCACAGGCCGAGGTGGTGGTGTGGCAGTCATTTCACACTCCACTTTACTTCTTAGTCCTAAAACTAATACTGCATTTCGCTCATTTGAAATCCTCTTACTGTCAATTACTTGTCCAAACTGGAGAAACCAAAAAGCTGTTTTTTTCATAATAATCTACCAACCTCCTGGTCCCTATTACGAGTTTTTGATTGAGTTCTCTGACTTTTTATCAAGTCTAGTGTTAGCTTGGGAAAGGATTGTAATAGTTGGAGATTTTAAAATACATGCTAACAATAGCAGTGCCTGGCATGGCACTGCTATTGTCAGCATGGCATCGGTTTTACCCACAATGTAAATAAACCAACTCACACGAGCAGGTTTCTGTTCAGCACTGTAGCCAGGCTGACAAACTGCAACAGCCCATTGTGAACCTTCAATCCCTCAATTAAATAAAATGACTCCTACAATTAGTACTGAGCAAGCCCAGCCTGTAAAACTAGTGTCCTACATAAATCCACCAGTGATACTAGACAGGTTTACTGCTGTTGATCACGCAGAAATAACTTCAGCCATCATTCCTCTAAAACATCCGCTTGTATGTTAGACCCTATTCCAAGCAGACTCCTCAAAGAATTCCTCGCTCTAATTATAGATTCTAACCTTAATATAATAAATACCTCATTAGAAAATGGCTATGCCCCCCAGTACTTCAAATATGCAGTCATTAAACCGCTTCTGAGAAAACCTAATCTTGAACCTGATCTATTAGTCAACCCAACAATCGACCCAACTCTAATCTTCCCTTTGTCTCAAAAAGCCTTGAAAGAGTTGTAGTTTAACAGGTTTATTGCCACCTACAGGCTGATAACTTATTTGAAGTTTTTCAGTCACGTTTCAGAGCTCACCACAGCACAGAAACTGCACTACTTAAAGTCACAAATGACTTGTTTTTAGCTGCTGACAATGGACTAGTCTCAGTCCTTGTTGTCAGCGTTGGATACCATGAAACACAATATTCTACTGCAGAGGTTAGAATGTGATATAGGTGCCAGAGGGGTAGCCCTCAGCTGGTTTAAATCCTATTTATCGGAGACGTACCAGTTTGTTAATGTAAACCAGAGGCCCTTTCCATGTTCTAAGGTAGCCCACAGTGTACCGCAGGGATCTGTACTAGGTCCAATCCTGTTCACACTTTATATGCTGCCATTAGGTAATATCATCCGAAAACATGGCATTAACTTCCATTGCTATGCTGATGACACACAGCTGTACTTATAAATGAAACCAGACCAGACTGATCAAGTAGACAAGCTTAGTGCCTGTGTGAAGGACATAAAAACCTGGATGACATATAATTATCTGCTCCTTAACCTGAAAAAAATGAGGTCATTGTTCCAAGCCCCAAAGGCCTGCGAGACTCTGTATCTGACTAGACAGTCACACTGGACAGTGTCAGTGTAGCCTCCAGCTCTAAGGTAAGGAACCTTGGAGTCTTATTTGACCAAGAGCTTTCATTCACAGCACAAATAAACCAAGCCTGTAAAATAGCCTTTTTCCACCAGTGTAATATCGCCAAAATTAGAAATATCTTGCCTAAAAGTGACACTAAAAAACATATTCATACATTTGTTACATCAACGCTAGATTACTGTAATTCCCTACTAGCTGCATGCCCTAAAAGCTCTATAGAAAGTTTTCAACCGGTTCAAAATGCAGCAGCCAGGCTCTTAACAGGAACTAAAAGAAGAGAACACATCACCCCAGTGATGGAGTCCCTCCACTGGCTTCCTGTCGAGTTTAGAATTACATTCTGCAAGATTCTATAGTACCATATCATACAAAATCTGCTCTTAAAATGCTGGACTACTGGTGGTTCCTCGAGTGTCTAAAAGCACAGTAGGAAGGCAAGCGTTCAGCTACCAAGCTCCTGTGTTATGGAATCAGCTTCCTGCCCATGTTACAGAGACCAGCATAAAACATTCCTCTTTGAATTAGCTTATGGCGAGGCCAGTTAGGAGCAGAAATAAAACCCACAGTTTTAGCTAAGCTGCCTCTGGAGCAAGTATGCTGGGGTAAGTATGGTAACTTGAGCACTATCCTCTGTTTCCTCCTACTTTCCCTGCCAACACCATTCACTCTTTAGTTTACCTGTAGTCTGTTCAATGCTATTCACAAGCTGTTCCTTGCAACTGTTTCAGATGCCCGGATGCTGACTGCCCGGTGATGACTGGACCCTAGATGACCCTCGTATGCCCTGATCCTGTTCTGTAGAACAGGATCAGGGCATGCTGGGTGACCCCTACCCTATCTTGGATGATTTCCCCTTAGTTTTGAGTGGGCTCTGGTCCCACAGACTTGAACTTTATTTGCAAATGGACGTGTGCTAGTCCTGGACACATCTGCAGCCTGCCCGTCCTGGTTTGGTCCATGGGAATGGATCTCATCTTTCCTTCACTGTGGTTCTCGTCAAGGTTTCTCTTGGTTCTCTTTCTCTTCCCACTAGGTTTTTGGAGTTTTTTCTTGCCAAGAGGCAGGGTCTTTGCTTGTTTTCAATGAATGCTGATTAATCTGTCTGTTATTGATCAATATCTGTTTCACTGTTGGATTTTCTAAATTTCTGTTGGTTAAATCAGTTATCTTGTTAAGCCCTAAAAGGCAACTGCTGTTGTGATTTTGTGAAAATATATTGAATTGAATTATAACACTGTTAAAAGTTCTTAGGAAAAATTTGCATAATACATAATAATTCATAAGAATCCCTTCCCATATTATACGCACAGCCCTCCATGCCGTCACCCACCGTTCTCCTCTGTGACGTGGAAGAAGCCGTCGACAAGCTGAGCGCCGCTGCTGAAGTGCTGGGTCATGTGATCCAGCCAGTGGGCATCAACCTCTGTGACGAGCCCCGCCTCCTTGTGCACCCTGAGGGGCACCCTGAGTGAGTAGAAGCGCAGGGAGGAGTCTTGGTCCTCCGTGTGGTTGTACAGGGCAAACAGCTGAGATCCTACACAGCACAGCACATGGTAATCATTCACTGATGAGTTCAGACATAATAACCTGTTTCTGCTAGAGTGAGTGAGAGGACTCGAGCCTAAATGTAATTGTCACATTTATACAGTGGATCAGTGGATCTCTACCAGTGATGTTTATGCCAGGATTGGGATTCAAACCACCAATCTTTGGATCAGTGGACAAGTACTCTACCTAGTGAGCTACTGTCACCCCAAACTTTTTTAAGCTTAACCATGTTATAGCATTTCCTCACCCAAAATATATCTTGGGGTGTCCATTTCATTCAAGTACCTTTATGGAGATAATATTCATTATTTAGCCTCATCATGATCTTAAAGCAGGAGGAGTCTATACACCTTCGCTGTAAACAAAAGTACCAAGCATTGATAATAGCAAGCATGAGCGACATGAGCGACATGAGCTGAACACCCCAATAGCCTTTATGAAAAAGGTCATTTCCAAAAAAAAATACTTAAACCTAAATTAGGTACAGTTGTTTTGTATGTATCCTTAATACCACAATATTAAGGATACCACAGTACCACATTTGCAGCCTTCAGATCAAATGATCACACTGCAGATTTAAGTATTTCTTCCACTATAACCTCAGTAAAATCACATTGTATTGTGATACAGGGCTAAATATAATGTTCTAAGCCTTATCAATGGTACAGTGGCTCTGTTAAAGTTACATAAAGCATCCAGCTGAATGACTCACTGTACTGACCACTGGTCTGTGGCCCTCTGCTTTGAATATGTTTTAATATGTGGCCCTCTGCTCTTACTGTTGAGGTGTGGAGAGGAGCTGCTCCTCTCCCTGTCTTGACTCATCAGGTGGATGTGGTTGTTGTTGTGGGAGGAGCGGTTCTGCTGTGAGGCTGACTCTGCTCTCACAGCTCCTCCACACAGGCTGCCCTCTGTCTGAGCCCCCTCCAGTGCTCCTCTACAAGTCTGTGCATCTGCTGAGCTCACACCGCTCTCCGCTCCTGGAAAGAGTCACATTTAGGGTTTAAGTGTAGGGGGGTTGGTATGGTCAAAAATTGAATTGAGCAGAGTACCCAGGATACAAGTAGAACACGACAGAAAGATCCTGGAACGAGGTCTTGAAGTTGATCCCATGGCCCCTAATTTTTAGATCTTGTGCCAGGGCTGAGCAATGAATCTAATTTGAACCGAGATTGAGATTCAGTCACCTCTAATGATCAATGATCAGCTTGGGTCTTTTTAAAGGAGAGGTCTACAGCCAATCATCTGTCAGTAAAAGCATTAGGGCTTTGAGTTCAGACTTTGGAGGAAGAAATATGAATATCTTTTGTGTTAAAGAAGACATATTGTGCTTGGGTCTGCTCTATAGTTACAGTTGAAACCAGAAGCTTACATACGCTATATAAAAAAACACATCTTTTTTTTTCCTCACTGACATGAAATCGACTAAAATTTTCCTGTTTTAGGTCAATTAGGATAACCAAAATTATTTATATTTGCTGAATGCCAGAATAATGAGAGAAGGACTTTTTAGACAATTTTTCATTACTTTCTTCAGTCATAAGTTTACATACAGTAAGGTTACTATGCATTTAAACAATTTGGGAAAACCCAGATGATGATGTCATGTTTTTGGAAGCTTTTTTTTTTTTTAATTAATTAGAGACACCTAATCCTGTGGATGTATTTGAAGGCACAACTGAAACACACTGCTTCTGTAATATTATGAAGAAGTCAAAAGGAATCAGCCAAGATGTCAGGAAGAGAGAATTGTGGATTTTGTGTCCCAGAGATGAACGTGCTTTGGTCCGAAGTGCGCACATCAACCCGAGAACAAAAGCAAAAGACTTTGTAAAGATGTTGGATGAAGCTGGTAAGAGTGTGTCATTATCCACAGCGATACGAGCACTGTACCGACATGGGCTGAAAGGCCACTCTGCCAGGAAGAAGCCATTACTCCAAAAGAAAAGCCAGATTACAGTTTGCAAATGCACACAGGGACCTTCATTTTTGGAGACAGGTCCTGTGGTCTGACAAAACTAAAATTGAAATGTTTGGCCATAATCAGCATCATTTGGAGGGAAAAGGGGGAAGCTTGCAAGCCTGAGAACACCATCCTAACTGTAAAATATGGGGGTGGTAGCATCATGTTGTGAGGTTATTTTGCTGCAGGAGGGACAGGTGCACTTCACAAAATAGATGGCATCATGAGGAAAGAATATTATGTGGAAATATTGAGAGCAACATCTCAAGACATCAGCCAGTCAAAGTTTGGGTGCCAATGGGTCTTCCAAATGGACAATGACCAGAAGCAGACTGCCAAACTGGTTACAAAGTGGCTTAAGGATAACAAAGTCAGTGACCTGAAAAGACATGTGTGAGCAAGGCGGCCTACAAACTTGGCTTAGTTACACCAGTTCTGTCAAGAGAAATGGGCCTAAATTCCTGCCAACTATTGTGAGAAGCTTATGGAAGGATATCCACAACATTTGCCCCAAGTCATACAGTTTAAAGGAAATGGTACCAAATACTAATGAAATGTATGTAAACATCTGACTTTGAAGAAAGTAATGAAAAAATGTCTAAAAAATCCTTCTCTCATTATTCAGACATTTAGCAAATAGAAATAATAGAAATAAACAGGAAAAGTTTAGTCTGATGTCAGTGAGAGAAAAAACACAAGTGTCTTTTTATATAGTGTATGTAAACTTCTGGTTTCCACCCATGGATCATCATATTATAATTTGGACATTTTAAATCACAATATTGATCTAAAACAACTTAATAAAAGAAAAAAGCCAGCTGACTTTCACGTTAGAAAACTGAGGCACTCACAACAGCATCGCATGCTGTACATCACGCTAGCAAATACACAATTAAAAAAAAAAATTATACCAAAATGACTACATGACACTGCTGAATCCTACACGTGTCACAGATAAAGAGAATAAAATTGGAAAACAAAGTACGTACAGAGCAGTGGGCATGTACCGGTGATGGTGAAAACAGGGGTGAATCAGAGCAATGACGTCTTGAATACACCAGAATAAAGATTACTCAAACATGCACAAATCACGCTAATCACGCACTTTGAGATGGTAAATGGGAAGGGAAACAACTATAACATGGTTAAAAGCTTTAAAGAGTGGATTTTGCATAATAGGTCTGCCTTAAATTGCTTAAAATTTGTATTAAGTTCAGGAGAATATTGAAAACACTTGTTTTTGAGAGATAAATTAAAATTCAAAATAAATTGATCACTATGAAGAAAAAAATCTTTTTTAATAATATCACCCAGCCCTAGGTTACAGGAAAGGGCAAGTGTAATGTGACTCCTCCTCTTCGGACAGGATAAGTTCTTGCTTATCAGACTTTCAGAATTCTAGCTAAAATGTCTTGATTTGACAGAAAACATCAGCTTTGAAACCACTACAGGTTACATTAGAGTGAAGAAGAATCATTTTGTATGCTGCTTATCTGTGTAGCTTTTACTGAAATAATTCATAAAAATTTAAACATTTAAATTTTGAATCTCCTCTCCTAGGACAATTTTGCAACAATTTCAATTCAAAATCCAGGAAGATCCAATCGTCTGTGTGAGTTTTATCTTGTGTACGTTACTCTAGCACATTGCGTTGGTCTTGTTTGGCTATTGTACCCACCTGTATTGCACTGTCCTGTGTCTGATCCAGGTCTCTTTAGTTTATCTTCTGGGGTTAGTGTCTGCTCCTCCTCTGTTGGTTCAGGCTCACAGTGCGGTGCTTCTATGCCCTCAGCCCTGGTTTGAGGTACTCCGGATGCCTCAGTGGTGGTGGTGTGCTGAGGTCAGAGGCGGGTAGTTACATTTACTTGAGTAACTTTGTGAAGAAATTTTACTTTTCAGAGTACTTTTCTAGCAGCATACTTTTACTCCTAGTTAACTAATATTTAAATTGAAGTACTCTTAAAAAGTTGTGGTTGTTCTTCCCACTGTGAGTAAGTCTACAAGTGACAAAAGCTTTATGTTGACAATTTGAAATCATTTGAACATTTGTGTTTCTTGCACCGCTCCTACGGATGTGATTTCATTTATCTCACTTTTTCCTTTGAAAATAGCAGATTTTGTGCATTATTTAATGTTTTGTCCTTCCAGTTATACAAACTTTTTAACAAATTACAAATCAGATGTTACATCCCGACAGTTACTCTTTACGTTACTCTTACTTGAGTAGTAGTTTTCCAAATATGTTTTTACTCTTACTTAGAGGGCCCATATTACACTATTTTCTGATCTATGTTCTAATATTGTTTCCTCATCAAAAACATATCTGGAGTTGTATTTTGTTTCATTCACACATGTTTACACACAAACCCTGCAAAAACATATCTGGAGTTGTATTTTGTTTCATTCACACATGTTTAACACACAAACCCTGCATACTTCTCTCAAACAGAAAACACTCTGTTCCACCTTGTGATGTCATGCGGTAGTACAAGAAGTGCTCCACTGTGTTTTTAAACTGCATACACCTTCACTAGAATAATTTGGATAATTTCAGCTCTGGAATTGCCAATCTCTACTGAACTAAAAGTAAAAGGTACCTGTTAACTTGAAAACTACAGCTTCATGACATCACAAGGTGGAACAGAGCATTCTGAGCTTTGGAGATGTAGACAGACTAGTAATAAAGGGTTACTCAATGAAATAAAACATTATAACATGGCCTAAAGTTGTAATATAGGACCTTTAGTAATTAATTAGTAATTTCTTGGACCACTACTTTGTACTTCTATTTGAGTAATATCATTTTGAAGTAACGCTAACACTTGAGTACAATTTTTAGCTACTCTACCTACCTCTGGCTGAGGTTCTCCTGGTGCCTCTATGGGACTAGCCCCGCAGCTGAAGCCTCGGTGGATGGGGGAGGGGCTGGAGTGCAGGGAGGACAGCTCGTCGGGGTCCCACTGCCCCGTGAAGCTCAGGCCAGGCCCAGGCTGCTGGAGGAAGCCCACGAACATGACGCCCTGCTCCGCCACGTCCTGGATCTATCAGACAAACACACAGGGATGAAGCATAGGGCTATAGTCTTTAGTCAAAAAAATCATTTAGAGGGGGTATTACACTTCTATTAATTACTAACACTTAACATATTTACATGTTACCATTCATTGTGAAAATCCTATGTTCGCCAAAAATGTATCAATATATTTAGTAAGTTTCAGTTTGCTCTGAGTCTCCTCTCCCTTCGCTCCTTGTGCTCCTCCATCACAACACAATCAGCATACATCCCACTAATGAAACTACTGCACACCACATCAGGTTTGTCAAGTTGTAGTGTATTGTTTGTATCATGATGAAACTACTGCACACCACATCAGGTTTGTCAAGTTGTAGTGTATTGTTTTGTATCATGCTTTTGTATATTTATGGAAAATTGTCGTGTGGGAGCATGTTTGATGGAAGCTTGTGGGCTGAACATTGGACAGAATCGTACTGCTAATCGTAAGGAGGGTTTGAATAGGGTCAGGGAGAGATCACTAGATTGCTCAAACATGCATGGATGACATATAAAACCTCTTCAGATATGTTTTTGGTGAGGGAACAATATAACATGGTCGAAAGCTCCAAAAAGTAAATTTTGCATAATACCCCCTCTTTAATATTTGAGAACTGTTCAAACTGGACAGGCACATTAGCTCTGTCATAATGTCCAGCTTCTTTCAGTTGAGGCTCCTTGCTAAAGTGTACAAGGATACAAACTAAGGCAAGAACCCCATGTATTTCAGAACATGTCTGTAGAGGTGTAAACTACAGGTACAACATTTTTTCTTTCAATAAAAAGACAGGACATTAAATTTTTATAGAAGACATTCAATTATCTAAATAATTACAGCCTTTTCGACCGGGTAATTGTGCCAACTCAAAATGCAATTTCAATTTGATTGTAATATATTGTGCAGCCCTACAATACAGTCACACTAACAGTCATACAGGAAAATGTTTTGCCCTAGGGCATAATCACTCACCTTTGGGGTTCAAAGTTCAGATGCATGTTTGAAGGGAACTCAACAATGGACAAAATACGCATGATTTATTTAATGTGAATGAAACAAAACAGCTTTAGATATGTTTATAATGAGGACACAGCATAATGGTTATGAAGCTGAAAATGTCATTGATCATAATGTATAACATTTGTAATATAAAATGACAAAGACACTAATAATCCATTTGTGGCAGGCAGCATCACAAAGAGATTGTGAATGTCTCTCACACAGAGCTCATTTAGACACAAACAAAGGCACGCAGCACTCAGCCAATAACAGCCTCCTAATCACTCTGCAAATCAAATATTCTAATGACAAAACAACTATCTGAGAGAGAGAGCGTACACGAGACCTGAGCATGTGCACGAGGGCGAGGTGTATGTCTATGAGCGTGCACGAGGGCTGGATGTGTGTGTCTATGAGTGTGCACGAGGGCTGGATGTGTATGTCTATGAGCGTGCACGAGGGCTGGATGTGTGTGTCTATGAGTGTGCACGAGGGCTGGATGTGTATGTCTATGAGCGTGCACGAGGGCTGGATGTGTGTGTCTATGAGTGTGCACGAGAGCTAGATATGCATGTCTATGTGCGTGCATGAGGGCTGGATGTGTGTGTTTATGAACGTGCACGAAGGCTGGATGTGTGTGTGTGTGTGAGCGTGCACAAGACCTGAGTGTGTGTGTTTATGAGCGTGCACGAGGGCTGGAGTCTCTGTGTGTGTGTGTACATGTATGAGCATGCACGTGCTTAGTATACAGAGCAGTGCTGGTTAATTGTCAGATACGGGGGCTGAGAGTTTGACAGGAGATGGCACAGACCAGTGGTTCACAGCCTGCTGTCCTGTCTGCTGCTCGGGTTGTTTATCAAACCAACACAACTTCTCTCTCTTATGTTTATTACTCTGCAAATAAAACTGTCACATGAAACCTTTTGTTTTCTTTTTAAAGAGGGGGTATTATGCAAAAAGGATTTTTTGAGCTTTCTACCATGTTATAATGTTGTTCTCTCATTAAAAACATATCTGAAGAGATATTAGATGCCATACGCGCATGTTTCAGTAATTTTGCTATCTCTTCCGGGCCCTATTCAAACCCTCTTTATGGTTAGCTGTAAGATTCTGTGCAATGCTCAGTCCACAAACCCATGTCATCCATGCTCCCACACGACAGTTCTCCACAAATATACAGAAGCATATACAAACAGTACGCAGTAAGTCGACAAACCTAATGCCATGTGCAGTAGTTTCATTAGTGGGAGGCACACTGATTGTGTTGTGATAGGGCTCTGAAGGGTTAGTGACGGGCAGCAAAGGGAGGGAGGACTCAGGGAGGACGTTTGTTTTTTGTTTTTTTTTGTTTGTTGTTTCTTTGTTTCTTGTTTCTTTGTTTCTTAAATGCTGTAAATGATGTCCTCCTGCCCTGGTCTCTCCTCTGGGAGCTGTGACCTCTCACCTGCAGCAGCTGGCCACATCATTGTCAGACACTGATGTGTGTTTATATCCAGTGAGCCGGGCCTGTGCGCTCTGTGTTCTTATGCTAATCTTCCATCTCCCTCCCCTCCTCTCCTCCCTTCCTGTCTCCTCCTCCCCTGTTTCCTCCCCTGCGGCCAGGTCAGAGCTCAGGTGACGTGTGCTAAATGCCAGGGCTGCCACAGTGCCAGGGCGAGGCTCCAGTTAACACCACATCAGTGGGTTACACCACCTGAGGCTTCTTTAAAGGGATTATGCTTCTGCTCTCTGTATTTGGAGACACAGACAAAGCACATGGAAGTGCTGCAAGTCAATTCACAACAACTCTTTTCTATATTCATTTGTACAGATTCACAACACCTGCTGTCAGATCATATCCAGGAGCCTGTGTGGGTCATGAAACTTTCATTTAATTATAAACCTGGAAGAAATGTGGCTGTGTTACGTTATGGGATGAGAGGTGATTGGCTGAGGGTAGGAGGTCCACTCGGCTTCACTTTTGTGTCTGAAAAATCTGCTTTAGAGCTGCGAACTGAGAAATTATTGCATGGAACAGGTTGGAGTCAGTTTAAATACATTCTTCCTCCTTCTATATTTTGAAAATCAGGTTCTCCAACTTTAAACTGATCAGGAGGCAAAAACACTGGTCACACATTCTGGTTCAGACTAAAGTTGTCAAAAAATAAAATAAAATAGCACCGATTCTAATCAATAGTAAAATAATCAAAACTACTAAAAACATCACATAATTAGGACCAGTGATAAAAAGTACAAAAGTATGTACAGTTTTACTTCTTTTTTTTACTTGTACTTCACTGTAATTGAGAGCAGATATCTGTACTCCACAAGATTTTTGAACTGCTGAAAAGTAAAAGTATTACAGTTTGAGTCTACCTGAAATGGCTGAGGGGTTTATTCAGCACGTTCATAATTTGAGTAAAAATATACAAATAAAACCTGATAGTAGAAATCCATTAAAATATCTTGAACAAAATCATTACATTTGACACCTTAATGGATTTCAAAATACATGTTCTTTATTCTCTTTAAGTACATTTTTAAATGAGTACTTTTACTTAAATCAGTATATTCATGTGATACTTTTACTTGAGTAATTTTTTTCTCCTTTATCTATAATTTAGTAACAAAATTGAGTACTTCTTACACCACCGATTCAGACAAAACTGGATCTTACCTGATTACTTTCAGAATGATCTTGACCTATATCAGAACTAGTATAAGACCATGTGCTAATATTAATATTAGCACATGGTCATATTAATATTTTGGAGAGTTACAGATGTTAAAGAGGGGGTGTTATGCAAAATCATTTTTTTTTTGCCTTCTGTCATGTTATAATGTTGTTTCCTCATCAGAAACTGATGAGGCCTGAAGAGGTTTTATAGGTCGTCCATGCATGTTTGAGTAATTTAGCGATCTCTCCTGGGCCCTATTTGAACCCTCCTTATAGCTAGCATTACGTTTTTGATGAGGGAAAAACTATATAAACTCTGCATAATACCTCTTTAAACGCTGCAACAAAAGCCTTATAAATACCTTTTGGGCTCTTAAGTTTTCCATTTCCTTTTGGAACAACTGATGATCAAATGTATGCTTCCTCCACACTGAGTCATTTTACCTAACAATACTTACTCACTTGGTTCTATAAAACAGTCCACTGCCTGGAACTATCCTTAAGATATCCCACCAGGCAGGACCAAAAACAAGAATTCTTTTTTTAATCCATTCTCACAAAAACACTTAAGCACAAGATAAAACCAGACACGCTCAAACTACAGCAGAGTGAAACAATAGAATCTAATGAGCAAATCCTCTGACAGCCATGACTTAGAAGAAGTCTGGAAACATCTCAACAATCTCCTCCTTCCTCTGGGAACAAGGTAAAGTTACACACAAGGCCAAAAGAGACAAAGAGGTAAAAAGAACAATCAGCAAACAAAGGACGTTAATTATAACAGAGGACTTTTTAAACGATAACTTGTATACCTGCTAAACTGAACATTGCATTATATTGATTGCAGTTCAAAATACACTTTATTGTCAGTGAACAAGATTCAAAAACTAGGAATGTGCTTTGGCCATAAGATGGAACATAAAATAATGAATAGTATAGTGCAATTTTGTATATGAATATTCATATTCATATACAAAAGTAACTATTGTACTGTATTTTCCGGACTATACATTGCTCCTGAGTTTAAGTCGCACCAGCGAAAAAATGCATAATAATGAAGAAAAAACATATATAAGTTGCACTGAACTATAAGTCGCATTTTTTGGGGAAATTTATTTTATAAAATCCAAGACCAAGAAAAGACATTTTATCTTTAAAGGCAAGTTATAATAATAACAATAAAATAGAGAACAACAGGCTGAATAGCAGTACAGCACGATAACGTAACACATTTATATTTATTCAGCTACATGAAGCATAGACAGCAAACTGAATACGCGTCTGGTATGTTAACAGTTAATCAGATAACTAAAGCATAAAACAAAAGCTAACAAGTTTACTCTCGATCTAACTCCAAATCACTAAATCCATTGAATTCTTCAAATCTGCCTAGAGTCCCCCTCGCGCAGTTGACAGTGCAACAGTAACGAAGATGTGAAATTATATATTTTAATAATTTCACATATAAGTCGCATCTGAGTATAAGTCGCACCCAAGGCCAAACTATGAAAAAAAGTGTGACTTAGAGACTGGAAAATATGGTAAAAATTACAATTTGATGGTTCTCCAGGTTTATAGAGTTTTTCATGTTGAGAAGGACGGACAAGGGTTGCTTGGGCTCCAGAATACACACTACTCCAATACTTAATGAAGATGTGAGTCTGGTCAGAGTCTCCCCGAGTTCAGATAGGTGTGACTGACAAGTGGATTAGCCAATCAGGGACATGCATGGTCCGTCCACATCAAACTAACCAGGCCCGGCCCTGCGTATGTTCTGAGATCTGACGAGATCAGGCTTTGACAAGCCGGTATGGCCACAATATGGCTGCTTACGTGTAAAAAAGAAAAAAGGGAAATGTGAGGTGAGAGAAATGTCATTTTGTTTGTAAATGATCAGCAACCAATGAGCTCCTTTGTGTCACGTGTGCCACTGAAAAAAACAAATCTGATTTGACGGCCTTGTTAGAGCCTGGCTCAAGGCATGACAGAGGGTGCGGTGACCAGATTGATATTCCTCTGTATAAAAAATACAGAGAGACATCAGTCTGGCTTTGCCAGGCGAGGACAAGGGATTCCCTAGGACATTTATCCTTCTTGCATATTTTTTATACTTCTATTGATGCTGTTCCTACTTTTTTGTTGCATGTTGCATCACTGAAATTTCTCCATTGTGGAACAAATTAATCCTGTGACAGCTGTTGTAGGTGGGCAAAAGTACCACTTTTAAATCTTCATATTGTGTGGAGAGGTTGAATAAACATGTCATAAGTAAAAAAAATATATAGTTTAAACATGTCTATAATTGTCTTTGTGAATGCTTAGATTGAAAATCCTTTTGTTTGTTTTAGTTCCATTTTTCATTGTCTGTTTATAACCAAAGCTTTCCTAAAACACTAATGTAACTGAACTCTAATTTCCGGTCCCATCAGTCCCAGCTGTTTGTCCCTGCCTGATTGGCTCTTAACCAGGTAAACTTATGGGAGACAACTAATCTAATAGAAACTAATAGAAAACTAATCAGGTTTGGACCATTTGAATAGAGCAGAGGGGACCAATCACGGACCGGGACAGAGCAGAGGCAACCAATCATGGAGGGGGACTGCAGCATAGACGCCAACAAAGGACGAGCCACGGGACAAAAGAGGAGAATTATTATGAGGATATATCCGTTTGATCTGTGAGAGGGGGAGCGGGGCCTCGTGATAGTGGTGGGTTTTACAATTTTGAGTTTTCAGATTGTATTATTTTGTATTATATTGATACAAATTTAATATTTAACATTAAATATTTTTTAAGCATCAAGTAAAAACTCTAAAACTAACCACAGTGCTGAAACCATCACATTGTTTGGATAATTACATAATACATAACGTCTTTTAACAAATCTGTTTGGAACCTTGAGCTAGTCTATTCTACATTCTTTAAGAAAACGTATATCATTAATCAGCACTAATACGCTTCTGCATCTCAGTGAGTGAACTGTGGAGGTTCTGAGCTTTCACATGACACATGGCCCGTCCTTTTACTGAGAATGAGAAAAACTTGTATGTGTGCTCTATATTCAGTTCAATTCCGTTTATTTTTGTAAAGCCCCAAATCACAACAGCAGTCGTCTCTCAGGGCTTAACAAGATCATTGATTTAACCAACAGAAAGTTAGAAAATCAAACAGTGGGTTAAGGCACTGGCAACCCAGGTTCAGTTAGGATTTTTAAAACTGTAAGAGCGTAGGATACAGACAGCTCCTTTAAGAAATACTCCAAAAGAAAATCCATACATTTTGAACCTGATCATTTACTTAACCACGCAACAAATACAAGAATACAAAATGAAATATTTGAATTTTACATTAATTGTAGTAAGATTTTCTCATACAATACTCAGTGTGGTCTTTATAAAGATATAGTAAGTCCAGTTTATAAAGTATAGTAAGTCCAGCACTGCAGTCGTAATATTACATAGATACAAGTCATATTACCAATAACACTATTAACAAGAGAACCACCAAATATCACCAAACAATACATGTTTCCAGCTTTATTGACCTTATTCCGCCCTTCCCTCTTTTTCCTTTAAATGCTCCAAACCGTGTGTTCTTTGTGGTGGCACTTCTGGTTTCGGGAATCATATTAATATCAATGGAGAATTTGAGAAAAGCTTTGCCTAAAAAATGTGATATAATGTAGCTTAATTTGTGTAAAATGTTCAGTGTTTATGTTCAACAACAAGTCAACACTGCACTGATTCTCTGGGGGGCTTTAAAACGGCGCTGTAGTCCGTATAGAACTTATTTGCTGTCAAGATCGACATAATGTTTGACAGCACAAATGAAAGAAGAGAACTTAGTGACCCATAAGAAAGAGTCCAAAAGCGGTTATTATTAGACAGTGAACAATGCCTTCTCACTGCTGTCTAATCTATAGCCGACTGGCCCATCCTGTGTCGTATTACAGCGATGACTGACAGCTCCCTCGCCTGCACACACACGCGCACACACACACGCACACACACACACACACACACACACACACACACACGCACATTCGCACTGAGAATTACTGTGATTGAAGCGGAGATGGACTGGACTGGAACAGGGGGACTACAATAGTGCACTAATGCTGTCTGAGGCTCCATTGTGCTCAGTGTAGTGAGACCATGCAGGGACACAAGGCTAAAGCGGAGGTCTGGGTTCAATGTAAAGGTCTGCAAGAGTTCGCTAAATGTTTGCTAATCATGCAACAGTTAGGCTGAGCTATTAATTAAAGTCAATGGGAAATTAGATCGTCATTTAGAATTGCTGCAAATCATAAAAACTGAAGTTATCCATTTTGGGGCTGAAACAACTCGTCGTCAACTCATCATTGCAATTTATCTGTAATCAATAATTGTCAATAAACGTAGTAATCAAGTAATCTGGAATACACAGACTGCAAAACATGACATTTACTAAAAAAGTCATTACATCAAAAGGGTACAGGAAAGTGTAAACAACAACGATACCACCTCCTATCAAAACTGCTAAGTCTGGGATTGCAAAAAAGGCAAAAGATACATTGAAGTAGGGCTGTCACGGTAACAAATTTTGAAGCATGATATATGCCTAAAGTGAAATATCACAATAAACGATAATATGTCACTGACACCATAACAACAAAGCAGGATAATCCCAGTAATTTATTTTTTTTTTTAAATAGACAGTATCATTTAAAGGCCTGAGCTGCAACAAATAAATAGCAGAATGAAGTACTTATTCAACCCTCTACAGTTCAAATCTTATCATATTACAACTAAAATAACAAAAATCTCAGAACATGGACAGGTCATGCCTCATGTAAAGATCAGAACCTCCAGAATCCACTGACTGATCTGCAGAGGCTGCACTAGCACTGGTTAATGATTGGCTGAGGTGTTTGGATTTCTGTAGTGAGGATTCAGATCAGAGAGAGTCCTTTTAGATTTAAACCAACTGGTTTTCAGCACTGAAACTGGCAAATGGCAATGAAAGACTCATGTGTGGCTCATTCTGCTTTCTGATTGCATAATCGTCTTGAGAACCAAAACACAAAATCATAACATAAACAACTTGGCCATCATGTCCAATGTTTTTGTAAATAAGAATAAATCAGCATTAGAAATATTATCAGTAAAAGCTGTATTTGATTTGAACATGTTTACCTCATAAAATACAAATGTGTTGAGTTGAAGTATTTTTTGATGTCTTTAAAATCATGATACTCAAACATACACCATCCTGAAGCAATGCAACACATACCACTGTTGTGCTGTGCAAAAAAAAAAGCTTGCCTCCAGTTTCTGTTTATACTATTGAAGGATTTAGGGATTATACTGTCCCCTATCTTCTGTCTGATTTCTTACATTATTAAATTGTACATCATGAACACAATCTATACAAGTAAAAAAGCACTGTCTAAAAGTGAGAATTGACCCTGTGCTTAGCAGAGACTGAAAGACCTGAAAGAGAGACATGTTTCTACAATAGGATTATACAGTCTCCCCATCTTCCGTCTGAAATTTGACATTGTCAAATTATCATGATCACAGAATCTATAAAAGTAAAAAGCACTGTATAAATGTGATAATAGGCCATGTACTTAGCAGAGAGTGACACATACTAACCAAACTCTCACGATTCAATACGATACATGGCTCACAATACAACATTATCATACGATAATCGATATATTGTACATAATATTCTGCAATGTATCAGTATTTTTTTAAAAACCAACTAGATTTTAACAATATTTATTTGTTAACCACTACCTGCACAAACTATTATGAGATACACCCATTTAAATAGTGGTGCCACTACTGCATTTTAATAATTTGGTGATAGACATGTAAAGTCACACCTACAATGTGTGACTATAAATCCATTTAGTGTTTTAAATGGACCTACACAGTTGTTGTTATTGTTTTGTTTTTTTGTTTTTTTGTATTGTCTAAACTGGGCTCTCATGAAAAAGAGAAAAAAAATTATAAAAATGAAAAATTATAGATAAATTAAAAAAAAAAAAATCTACTAACATATACCAAAAAATACTCTCCGTGATATATCGATACAGCAGTCCACATTAACGAGACTGTATCGCCAAACTTAGTATCACAGAATATTGATATTTTGGCACACTCCTAGGAAAAAGGAACTGTGTAAATTGAGAAGTGGGAGTGAGGCGTACCAACCTAATCTAAGCATATTGTTTTCCAATAGGATTATACTGTACCCCATCTTCCATCTGAATTTTCACATAATCAAATGGTACATCATGAACACAATCTATACAAGTAAAAGAGCTCTGTATAAGTGTGATAACTGACCATGGAGTACTAATCTAAGCATATTTTTCTCCAATAGGATTATACTGTCCCCCATCTTCCATTTGAATTTGCACATAATCAAATGGTACATCATTAACACAATCTATACAAGTTAAAAAGTACTGTATAAATGTGAGGGCTGAGCTTGTACTTGGTAGGAGAGAGGAGAGAGAGTACTGACCTTCTTGACGTAGCTCTGGATGAGCTCGGGGTCCGCAGCCTGGTTGCCCCCCACACACACATCTGTCTCAAGCCTGTGCCGGCACCACCGCAGCTCCCTGCGCTCCCAACTGCAACCAACAACACAACACAAGGGATTAGAATATTGAAGCTCATCACTGAAGCTTGTCTCTACTGAATAAAAGGTTAAAGGTAACTGTTAACTTGAAAACTACAGCTTCATGACATCCCAAGATGAAACAGAGCATTTTGGGCTTTGGAGATGTAGACAGACTAATAATAAAGGGTTACTCAAACATGTGTAAATAAAACAAAACACAACTCCAGGTATGTTTTTGATGAGGTAACAACATTATAACATGGCTGACCTTTAAGCAATATTGTCAGTAAGACTTTTTAATATGCTTTTAATATACTCACAAATATAAAATACGTTCTAATTCTCATTCAAGTATTGTTTTGAGTTTATGTTGCGATACACACAAAATGTTCTTTATTGGCTTAAGAATAGTGACTTTGATTCGCGGCTGACAATTTACTGAATGTCTCTCCCCACTCTGTCAACCAATTGCCCACAAAATGGAACATCAGGTATAGTATCTATAATAGGAGAATCATAAAAAAAGAGTTGATACAAGATGATATTGCTGCACTTTTTAAGATTCATTTTACAGTACATTAAAGGCCCTGTACCTGATTTTTCACATGTATTTGAGCAAAATGTGTCTTGGCCCAGTACACACATATTGTATAAGCAGCTCTTGAGGTCAAAATAAGTCTGCAGTGTACTGTCTGTATCTAATTATAAAGCTGTCAGAGAATATAGAAGTGCGTGGTTAGTTGTTAGCATTACCGCAACAGCAAACACACTGGTCTCTGAAAGTTGTGAAAAGCACTGATAAACTCATGTGGTGAATAGTTGATGCTCACAACGCATAAGGTAAGTGAGGTATAACTTTGGGCCGCTGCAAACCAGTTCTGTTTTTCAAGTTTTTTAAGACAATACCTTTAACCTGGACCCTAAAAAATATATAATCAAAGTATAGGACCGTAATATATATATATATACACACCCCGATAACACAGCACTATCTAATGTAGAAATACAGTGGTCACAGACAGTGGGGTCCCTGGCTGCCCCTCCCCTCTGTGTTCATTATCACAGGTAGTTCTGTCACAGCGGTACATTACATACAACAATAACTCCCCAGCTATAACCAGCGTTGTCAGTAGAACAGGCCATTACACACCGCATACTGTAAACTGTAAAGTTATTAGACACTGGACTGACTGTGGAGGGGCGTCATAAAGGAAACTGACCTTTGTACAGAGGTCAGACAAGTATGGAATGGCATGTAGTTTATTATTTGGGTGACTTGTAAAGGCAAAAACAATTTAACAAAAACAAAATGAAATAAAAATAAAACAGACTGAATGATATTACCTGTACATTTTGTTATACAAGGATCATGAGCATAGACCAGCACCAGTCAGAGACATTGTTGGATGAAGTGGAAACAACTGCCGGTCATTTCAGACAGTAGTGTTTCTCTTATGGTTCAAAATCAGAGTGAGAAAAGTAGGGATGGGAATTGTTAAGGATTTATCGATACTACTACTCTTAACAATACTCCTTATCAATCCGGTCTTCATTATATTGGTACTCTCATTGGTACTTTTACAGCAAAATTTTTAAAAAGATTAAAAAAAAAACAACAACACAGCTCCGATTACCCAGCGCACAGTGTTAGACCGTGTCCATGTGGCACGCAGTCAAAGCAGTGTTAAGAGCTCCAATAAATCTGGAGCTTATTGATCCACTGGACTGTTAAGACTTGGCACCGGTGCTGTCATGAAATCGGGTTTCGGTACCCATCCCTAGAGAGGAGGGACTAGGTAGACAGGGCTAAAAGTGAACTGAAACATGTCCTTCGCTCATGGCTCAAAATCAGGCACAGGCTCTATTATAGAAAGAAGAAAGATTTGACAAGCTTCTCATGGCGCTACCATAGCTCATATTCTTTCACTGACAACCACACAACATACAGTTATACATGTTATTAATTGCACAGTGTCCAGATGGCTACCTCTGAAACCTTTTGTACCACTGATTGAATTAGTAAATCGAAGAAGGAAAACAAACCAAAGCCAGTAGAATTAAATATAGATGCTACTCATTACAAAGTCTTCAAAGAACAACATATTCAATGACCATATAACATTCAATTCTCATTCAAATTAAGACTTTTATCAATGTGTTTGATACCTTTACCTCCATTCGGGCTCCCCCTGTAATAACCCTCTTAATCAGACAGGAGGGAGAGCTCATTTCTTTTGATATCATAAAGCATTATTCAGATTCAGATTGAGGTCACAGTGAAGGCCTCGCCATTATACCCCCTCCACACACACACACACACACAGAATATGTCACATTTCTTTCATAGCGCTTCTTTTTGGATGAACGGGGACAGCGGCGATGGAGAGATAAAAGGGTGCGCACGTGGGGGAAGAGAGAAAGTGAATGAATGGAAGGAGTGAGAGGGTGGGGGGTGGGTATGGGCCACAAAAGAAGCCCCCACATGAAACGCTGTGCTCCAGGAGAGGAGGAGAGAGGAGGAGATGGGGAGATGCTCCGTTCCCCGCTGACGACGCGAGCCCGGTGTTTCCGTGGCGACAGGTGGCGGGGAGCAGCGGGGAGCAACGGGGCGGAGAGCGGCGGCGTGGGGGGCCATCAAAAGACCCCGCCACCACCACCCATCGCCACGCCCGTCTGCCTTTTATTCAAATGACAACAGAAATGTACAGTAAGCAGTATTATGTGTTGATATGCCAGAATGTTCCAGAGAGATAAATGAAAGCGGAGAATGGGAGGGTGGCAGTGTCGGGCTGCAGATTTCTATTGAGAATCAGGGATAATTTATGTGCATGTTTGTGTGGTGATAATTTATGAGCAGCGCACATGGACAAATGTAAGGCAGCCTCACAGTCAATGCGCAGGGCCGGTGTAAAGAGACTTCGACAAAATGGGTTTCAGGAGCGGTGACAAGGTTCAAAATAACAGGTAGCTAAAGCCTCCTGCTGCATCTGAAAGTTCACACTTCACTGTGACTGGTTAAATCCACCTTTCACTCAGTTGATACTTTGCAGCTGATGTCATCAACATTCCCTGGGGGTGTGATGCTAACTAGAGGCTCTGCTCTGTCTTGAGCTCTGTTACTCAAGTTAGAACATAAAGAACTGACTTAACAGGAACTATATGACTATATAAAGAACTATAAAATATAGAGAGATATCTGTCTGGATTTGCCAGGCAAACGAAATGCTTTGGACGAGAACTACACCAACACATTATTAAAAGCTGTTGATCAAACACAGTACGCCTTCACTACCTACACAACTCCTGCTTGTTCTGCTCTAGTTTGGAATCATAATAAAGTAGTCCCCATATGGTTTAGGGCTGCTGAGTGAAAGAATGGGGACAGAGGTAGAGCTTCTTTTGAGCTGAGTCAGGTCCAGTTAACAGTGTGTTTACATGTGCGTATGAGGGTAAGCAGCACCATTGTGTCATTATGGTTCTCAGATGTTCCTAATGAGGCAGGTCCTAGAGGAGACACCTACATCTCCTCTCCACCCAAACACGAGCATCCTCATTTATCTTTATCCTGTGGTACCAGGCTTCAGTCCTGATCACACAGTGCATGGAGGCGTTAGCATACCAGATCCATATAGATGAGGTAACCTTAGTGCAGTAGGAAGGAGGACAGCTTATCACTGGCATTGTGTTCAGGACTGGAGTATCTTGTCACTAAGCAGAAAGTTTTAGCAAAATATACTTAAAAAATACTGGGCCAATATATCAGAGTTTTTCTAATACTGATAAATGAAAACCTCCCTGATATCACCATCATTATTAGTATAAATATTGTCCATTCGAAATGTATTTTTTATTATGAAGCCAATAACAAACATTTTGAAATGTCAAATTTTAGTGCTATGGTTTTTGTGAAAAATCCTTGTAACAATTAATGACCCAATCAACAGACTGGTTTCAATAATTGAGTGTCATATTTTCAAACATCAATTTAAAACTGCACTATGTAACTTTAAACATTTTTTTTTTTTTATTGTATGTTGTTCATACAATAAAGACTGTGATATGGAACAAATAATTTGCATAATAGTCCACAGTATGGAATAAAACTAATTTATCTCCATGCAGAATGTATGGTTTTAACGTTGGGGTTGACAAATGAAACTGAGGCACCACCAATCACTCACGCACGCACCACATTCATACTATGCAAGATGGGTGAAGTGCCTTGCCTAAGGACGCAATGACCGAATTTGGTCCAAGTGGGAATTTATCCTCTGACCTTTGTGTTCCCTCCAAAAACACAACAGCAACATAAGTCGTGCTCAGAAAGTGAATCCGAAGTTAAGATTTATCAGCGCGCAGTTAAAAATGATTTGACTTGTTTGCAGTGAGAATGTCCCGTCTGTCTGGCAGCCTCATTTTCATATCCAGCTTTTACCATAAATGGCTATTGATTTTTTAAGTGGCCTTAGTTTGCATGCACTTCCATCAGGGTTCCACATGAATCTGTTCTGTGATAAATTGTGGGTGTTGGGACAGGGACAGGGCGGTACCTCACCTCTGCGTCTCCCTGATGAGCACGGCGCGGTGCAGCTGTCTCTGGATGTGCGCGTGATCCGGCCCACACGCATGGACGAACGGGTGAACCGCCACCAGCACAAAGCCCTCCGAGTACAGCTCCCGGACCTGAACCGGCAACTCCCGCACGGAGGACAGGCACAGCACGGAGGACACTGGCACCTCTACGGGGGCAAGAAGACACACTGGGTTAGACAGAGATAGAGTTCATAGATAGAGTTTCTGTATTTTGTGCTTGATAGGAAAGGCGCATAGATTAAAAAGATCCAAAAGGATAGGGTTTTGTAATTACAATTAATTAATACAATTCTTTATCAAAATCCAACAGTTTCAAATCAGCAGCTTAGGCCTTTCTAATGGAGAGGTCTATGTGGTTTGGAGTTCAATCTTCAGAGGAAAGAAATTTATTGGGTTTAATTGCACCAATTAGAAGTCTGTCTAATTAATATCAATGAAATTAAGATTGAAAGCCATATTTATTTATTTATTATTAATTAGTAATAACTAGTGATTTAATATGAGTAAAATAGAGTTATTTTATATTATTAATGTTATATAGTGTTTTTCTAGATGCTCAAACACACTTTACAATTGCGTGCATTCATTCATTCACTCTACACTCGGTGGTGGAAAGCTACTATTACAGCCACAGCTGCCCTGTCTCCCATCCAAGTATTAACCAGGCCCAGCTCTGCTTAGCTTCTGAGATCTGACGAGATCAGGCTTTAACAAGGAGGTATGGCCACATTTGGATTCTAACAAAGACACTGGCATGACCCAAGCTGCAAATCAGTCATTATTAACAAACTGGCAAACTTTGAATTGACTCTGTCTTTTTCACACGTCTAAATGAGCTTTTGTAAGCGAGTCCATCAGTGAGGACTCAAAGCCTCCTATTTAGAGTGGATCTCAGCTCATTCACTCAAAGAGGCCTCAGTCTCCAGAAGGAGCCCAAAGCTGCATCCCCACGTGGAGAGGAGCTGCTGGGGCTCTGGAGACTGCGCTCATTAGTGGCCAGTCGCTGTGGTGTGGAACAATAGCCAGTAGATTACATGTATTTCTGTAATCCATCTATTAAAAGAGGTTTGAGCACTAGAGAATTTCAAGTTGTTTGTAAGCTTTACCCTCAAAATGGCCTTGAAAACTAATTGTATTTTAGGCCACTGTCTTCTGTAGCATAAAGCTAAAGCTACACGACAATGCACCACAGTCACTATGGCAGAATGCTCATCCTTTGACAGCTTTACCTAAAACCTTTATCACAAAATAAATATCCTGCATTGCTTCTAACAGAGCACACTATACCAAATCAGAAAACATTAGGTTTGTAGACACTGAGACATAATTGTCATATTCCAGTATCAATTATGTGTCTTCTATCTGCAGGTTAAGACACTGGCACTGATTCAGTTGTGATTGTAGTACCTTTAAAAAAAACAACAACAACAAACAACTAGCACGCAGGCTTCAAATTGTTCCTTTAAGTGCATGCTCATTTTGTGTTCTGCTCAAGAACCTGCCCATGTGGCATCTTCACGCTAAAGTCACTTAAGCTAATGGCCAGTCCACAGCACTGTTCCGTAGGCTGACAGATGCTCTACAGCTCTGCACCACTCCATCAGTCTCGCATTAGAAAACAAGAGGAACACAGAAACATGAAAAGGTTAGGGAGACAATGCGTACACAGAGCGCCTCCTCTAATCACAGCACACAATAGAGTACAATGTACACTCCAGTGCAAAGGGGACAGCCGCTTATCCAACAGCAAACTGTCATGGCCGCCGCACAGAGAGGGAAAGGGCCTGGTCACCATACGCCCGAGACCTGAGCTACACCCAGTCTAGTACTGTCACACACAACACAGGCAGAGATACCACAGGCAGAACAATGTAGGATCACATTAAGAGGGTACTCACTGCCTGCTCACTCCCTGTAATCTTGGCCTACGTCATCAGAGGTATAATACTCCCTACACTGGAAGCATGGCCAGACTGTGAATGCACTGTCCTGCATTAGAACTCCAGCGTCATCTCTCTTCTCTTCTCTCTGACTAGTTCAATTTATTCTACAACAGTAGGGATGTCTAGATTTTTAGTTGAATCAATAATTGGGATGATTCAGATCATCGTTTGCTCATGGCGATGTGACACTGATTGTTTAGAATCCAGTGAAACCGATGGCTTGGTTAAACTCTGCTGAAATTTTTTAATGTGAAAAATATGGGAATCTTCAATTATTTAACAGATAGACGTGATTCATGGATTTACAGTTGAACATGATTGATTGATCACAGAAACATGATTATTGCCAAATGATTTAAAACATTGTTTTGAGGTTCACTGACACCCCCCATTGTTTTTTATGGCGTCACTTTCAATTTCATTTCTAAACATTGTTATTTACGAGGTGCATTTGAACGCCCCACATTGTTTAGTCAGACATGCCATGAAAGTGACTTCATGGGGCCTAAAAAGGGCCTATATTACACAAAATTGACTCAGAATGTTAGAATGTTGTTAAGCCCATCAAAACATACCTGGATTTGTTTTGTTTCATTCACACATATTTGAGTAATCCTGCATTATTAGGGTTTTATTAGGCTATCCATATGTCTACAAGCTCAAAATGCTCTGTTCCACCTTGTGATGTTATGCAGTGGAAGTTTTCAAGTTAAGAGCTATCTTTTAACTTTTGTTTACCAATTACAGGGCTGAAATTATCCAAATGATTCTAGTGAAGATGCATGAAGTTTAAAAACAGAGTGTATTCCCACATGGCCTCACAAGATGGAGCAGAGTGTTTTCTGTTTGAGAGAAGAACTCAGAAATATGCAGGGTTAGTGTGTTAAACATGAATGAAACAAAACACAACTCCGGGTATGTTTCTGATGAGGAAAGAACATTATGACATAGATCTGAAGCGTAATATGGGCCCTTTAACTGTAATGGTCTGTTGTGAAAAAGGCAACTTAAATCGTCCTCTGTGCCTAAAGATCCGCAACATAAAGCATGACATGTTTGCATGTATGTAGTGCACAGAGCAGGAGAAGAGCCGGCAACAGCACCAGAGCTCACCCATGCTGTGTGTGCTGTTTTTCTCACTCTGCATGTTCTCCCTGTGCTAGGGTGCATTGCCTCCGTACGTACCATCAACTTAAATCTAAAAGCAAAAAAATACTATTTCATCAGCTTAATGAATGCTCAAAATGTGGGTCTCTGGGCGCTGCAGTCACATGCTGTTGCTGGGTTATATTTGAACTTTAAAGAACAAACATTGCGCATTACTTAGTAGTAGTAGTTATTGGCCTTTAAACATAGTCTTGAGTACCTTTGCTTTGGAATTTCATGATTTAGAACTTAAAATAATGCCTACGCAAAAATACAGAAATTTTACAGCCTCAGTGCTCAACATACTCTGATCTGGTGCAGCTTGACATCTACTGGCAGCAGAGAGTTACCACAGCGCAAACAATTAAACTAAACAAATGAATGTAATCTGATGGCAGAAATTATTAAAACAAGTCTGGCAATGATTTATGGACTTAAAACTGCCCAGGGCTTCAATCTGTGACGAGAATTACTGAAACCAGTGTGAAGGATGTGACATTCAACTCCAGGTATGCTTTTGATGGGGGAACAATATTCTAACATGGTTAAAAAATCCAAGAGTCTATTTTGCATAATATTTGTTCTTTAATAACGAACAATTCCTGGTTTACCATCTGACATCATCACTACCATCAACAACATTTTGCGCTCTGATGGGGAGCAATTTACAAGCATAAATAAAACTAAATTCCAGTAAGTTTTTGATGAGAAAACAACATTAAAAACTCAATATAGTTGAATAGGACTTTTAAAGAGCAAAGCACAAACACGCAAATGCTACACAGACTGTCAGATGACAAGAAAGAAGCAGCAGCAGTATTTGAGTGTCAAACATTTTCCAAACACTGTAAAACCACTGTCCCACTTTCACCATGTCTCCATGGAGACTAAAACACAGACCCTGCTGCTAAAATGCACAAATACACAGTGCAAACCATTTATGGCCATTAGAAAATATAAACCAATCAATTCATCCTCCCCAGTCTGGGTAACATGGGTTACTTAACACTATGACTTGGTGCCTTAGGCGGGGCACAGCTCACACAGATGGATGCACAGAGAGGCATTCACATCACTCAGGCTCATATGGTTGCATTCATATTCTAGAGTTTGATTATGTGAAATATCCAAAATACAAATCCATAAACCTTATCAATATTTGTTAGAGAATGGCTTCACAAACCTGCCATATGAATTTCATGGCCTGAAGTCCTTTCAACTGACAACACGCCTTTGTAGTGAAGAAAATTTTCATTACTCTCTGAAGCTATTGTGAAAGAATAATTTTACATTTGTTTATTTATATAGACAGAGATGACGTTGAACTTTGTGCCAGTTTTTGTTTCATGTGGATAGGCCCAGTAATTACAGAGATATTAACCACAAACGAGGGCAACAAATCTGAGGCTATGACAGTGAAATATTTTCATTTTATATCCATACATATCCTTACACAATTATGACTTCTTATAGGTTATTTGTTATTGGATGATTGAATAGGCTGAGTTTACATGACATCACAGTATTATAAAATCCCTATAGTTTAAACTGAGCTGGAGACAGGTCAGTATTCTGTCAGACTGCAGATTTGTTGACCTGGTTTGTGGTTAAAATCTCTAGTCCAAAGTGGCCCTTGGTCCGTAAAAGTTTAAAAAACACTGCTCTATGGTCATCCACAGGGTTCCAAGTCCGTGATTTGGATAACAAACCTCCTACAGTAATATAAAATTCATAATAAGCATTAGTCATATGTCATCAACATTTCCTGGCAGTGTGATGCTAACTGGAGTTACTGCTCTGTCTGAAGATTTGAAACTCAAATTAGACTTTAATCTGTGTTTTGTTTTAATAATCTGACTATAAAAACTGGTTTTGTATTGTTAAACAGGTCTCATTATTACTTATATTACAGTTGTAAGTACGGTAGCATTAGCCAACAGTTTTTCAGTCACTGTCACCTTTTTTATTGAAAATCTAGACAGGACCATGAACGACTGTATTGATCTGGGGCTCCAGAAAATGTGTTGTTTAAATCCATTTCGTGTTTTTTTTGTATCTTAAAACGTTTTTGGCCGTTTTCGCTAATGTGTGCGTTGTGTCGCAATGGTCACCATAGTAACTGTTGGTCACCCCCAGCCTAGTTTCACTGCATAGTATCAATAATGGTTGTTTCTTTCCATACTTGAATGTGACTACCAACATGTACTAACAACTTAATTTCTAGAACTTTTAAACCTTGGACAATGGCTTTTAGTTTCCGAGGCATCCAGGTGAGAGAGCAATGTAGAGAGGAAGATGTATAAGCACACACACAAAAGAGGAGATGGAAAAACCAGAGGCAGAGGGAGCTGAGGCTGTCTGTTGTGCCTGAATGCTTGTCATCCTTCCATTCAATCTCATTTGCATGGGTCTGGAGAGGAGAAAATAAGATGCATAAATTAACTCCACACACATTTTGGGTTCTCGTGCTTTTTGGGGACATCACAGTGACTTGCATTCATTTCCTGGAGACCAATCCTAAACTTAACCATAGTCACTGCTTGCGTAACCTTAACCTGAACCCTAACCTTAAAGAAGACATATTGTGCTTTTGTCTGCTATATAGTTAGAATTTACAACACCTGTGGGTCATTATGTTGTGTATTGGACATTTTAATTGCATATCATGCTATTGAGCAGTGAATTTTGTTTTCATTTGAGCCAAAATGACTACAAAGGAGCCAGGTGACGGCCAGTGCGCACCCAGAGCCACTAGTCATGTCTGGTTGAATACTAAGGTAAATTCCTTTGCTAATATTCTGAATCCAACTTTGAGAGGATAACTGAGAAGGGAAACAACTATAACATGGTTAAAAGCTCTAAAGAGTAAAATTTGTACAGTATGTCTTTCTTAACCCATTTGAACTCATATCTTAAAGGCGCACTATGTAACTTTTCTGGGGGAGGATATACTGCCTGGTTGTTACCATGAAGCTGTTATTGCTCGGCCTAGAACGTATGGCTCAGTATGACATTTAACCTCCACAGAGACAAGCCTCTAGGCCAAGGGGACGTGACCATGCTCACAATAACAATCTATGTTTTTCAATGGATTTTCTAGTCTGTACTTGATTAAATTCAAGATAGATGAGTTTAATGCTATACTGTAGAACATTCCGGGTAAAACAATAACTTTATACCAATAATTTTAACTTTAAATCATATTGATAATCTAATAATTTATGGTTTAGAATTTCCAGAATGTGATAATGTCGTACTCCCAGATGGGGGCAAGAGTCAGTTTTTCCTATTGATTATACTTATACTTTCTATGAAATATCCAAAAGACAGAAGCACATATGTTGAACTTGATTTTTATTGGTGGGTAGACCATATAACTCCCATAATACACAAATGTGCATGTCAACAATTTAGCATTTTAGCTGCCCCCATCTGTATTAAATATTATTTGCCCATGTTGTGATGTCATCTGAAAAGCACCAATAAAGGATTTACGTACGTTATGGAGACCTGATTTTTGTTCCCATTAGGGTTGTCAAAAGTATAAAAAATCAGGTACTAATCAATACAAAAACTAATATAGAAACTAGATTCATTCGAGCATGTATCGATACCAAAAAAAGTCACATCCACAGGACAGAAATGAACCTTTCCTGAACAGCTTTAGCATGATCTTGAGCTGTATCAGAACAAGTATAAGACCATATAGACTAGTATACGCCCATGGACCACTATGGAACCTTACATAGATACTACACAGTAATATTTAAGTCTAAGGAATAGACTTCATACTCAGTACCGATTCCGATACCACAATGATAATAAAAAACACAATTTCTTTAGACAATCATATGTGATTTTTAACATTAAATCGGAGTACTTTCTTTTACATTACGATGTGGCCTTTTATTATGTAATCCCTCAGTCTTCCAGGTAGGTTCCATAGTGGTCCATGGGCGTATACTAATCTATGTGTCTTATACTTGTTCTGAAACAGCTCAAAATCATTCTAAAGTTTAGGAAAGGTTCATTTCTGTCCTTTGAATGTGACTATTTTAGTATCGATACTCACTCAAATGAGTATCTAGTTTCAATACCAGTTTTATTATAGATTAGTGTCTGATTTTCAATACTTTTGACAGCCCTAGGTCCCTATGAAGTGAGTGTCCGTACAGATTTCAGTCCCCACAATATGATAAATACCTGCCCACACACAGACACAAAACAGTGAAACCCATCTCATTTTCAATTTGTCCTCCATCATCTCCATCTGCACACACGGCCGTACACAGGCAGACAGCACAGACCTGGTCAAGCTTAGAGGGCTAAAGGACATTTCCCCATCTCCAAATCCCATTCAGATTTATACAGGCTCAAACTAATGCCTTTTCAATTCAGAATGCATAACTTGTGTTGCACTCACTCGCCTCTGCGATAGAAAAAAAATGGCCACAGCTGAGGGTGATGTAGCTGTCTCCTCTGATTGGGTATTATCCACAGCAAAAACAATTTCAGACCCAGACAGCATGAAATCAGGCCTTATTACCACTGTCAACATTTATATAAGATGCATGGGAGGGAGATTGCGATACATTGTTTTGTGTAACGAAAACAGCTTAAAGTGAAAAAAGCTAAATAATCTCAGTTTGAATGTGTGATTGAAGGAGGCAGAGTGGTTTAAAAAGTACTGTTTCTTTAAAATAAAATGTTCTTTAAAGAGAGGGTATTACACATAGCTTTTATTATTTTGAAAATGCTACATTCACTGACAACAAAGTATTAACATGTTTAATATGTCACTCCCCCTTCAGAGCGTTGTAGTGTAGTGTTTTGTATCACGCTTTTGTATATTTATAGAAAATTGCAGTGCAGGAGCATGGGTGACGTAGGCTTGTGGGCAGAGCATTGGATAGGATTGTACTGCAAACCATAAGAAGGGTTCAAACAGGGCCTGGGAGAGATCGCTAGAATACTCAAACATACATGGATGACATCTAAAACCTCTTCAGGCATGTTTTTGATGAGGGAACACTGTTATAATGTGGAAGAAAACTCCAAAAAGTTGATTTTGATTAATACCCTCTTTTTAAGAAAACACTGTTACTTGTCATAATAATCCTAATACAGAGATTTGATTTTGCCCCAGTCCCAGTGACATCAGACATCTCTACAGAATACACTGTACAGGGGGCTGATCATCTTCAGTGGTATCTACTAGTGGTGGGAGATGTCACATAAAAAAAGATGAATTGCTGTCATGGAGATATGCAAAATTTGAATATTGCACATATGGTCTTCAATTAAAGAAAAACTGAACGTAAAAACAATGAGTGTCAGCTAAAGGCAGAAGTCACATGGAGTGGGCTTTGTAAGCTGCCCTAAACTTACTTGGGATTCAGAACACAGACTTTACGAGATCTCCCAGAGTTCAGGTGGGCGTGATTGACAGGTGGATTAGTCAAAATAAGAAAAAAATATCACAGGGGATGGAAACAGAAACATTGCGGACTTTGCAGATATATGATTCTGGACTTGTTATGCAAGCCCTAAGCAGGATTTCAAATCATTCTAAAGTTCACATACATTATAAATGGGCCTACTCAACATCTCCTCACTGTGATTTGTTTATTTTATTTGGTCATAAAGTTAAAAACAAGACAAAAAAAAAGCATGATGACTTTTATTCTAGTTATCCAGTAATCCAGTCCAGCATTCCATGGTTAACCAGTTACACAGTGACGAGGGCGCCTGTCCTGCCACAAACAACACCAACTAAGACTAGAGTAGCCAGTGTGCAGGTAATAGGGTTGTCAAGAGTATCAAAAATCAGATACTAATCAACACTAAAACTAATATCAAAAATAGATACTCATTTGAGCAGGTATCAGTACTGCAAAAAAAGCACAGGACAAATTTGAGCTTTCCTGAATAGCTTTAAGCTTTATCAGAACTAGTTTAGAACCACATGGTAACAAAACAAAGTACTATTGTTTTGTGTTGAAGATGACATTCTATTACTAAAAAGGAGCATTTTTTTCATCTTCACTGTGGTATCATAACCAGTATCGAGTATTGAGTCAATTCCTTAGTAACAAAATCGAGTTCAAAATCGCAGAATCACGACCACACTAGGGACACAATAATATTCTCAGCAAATGTGTCAAAATAAAAACAAAGACTTCTTTCTGATAAAAGCAATCTAAATGGTACAGTAAGTTTGATATTTGCCATTTTTTGCCTGTTATTTGTATTTCTATTTAACATATGCAAATAGTACCCCTGCAGAAATGACAGAACGCACATTTGTTATTCCATACTGCTCCCTGCATCACCACACACTTCCATCTCAGTTAAAAATGACGAACCATCGCTCCCATCCAATCACCGCTGAGGACCAGACACTTTTCATCAAGCAAACTGGTGCGTGTCTGCAGGGACTGATCACACCGCCACGATAATAATAATAATCATCATTCTGCTACATGCGGGAGGGAGGGGAGGGAGGGGAGGGAGCGGGGAGCCCGGAGCCGGGGGTGGGCTGCTCCTGTCAGTGTAAACAGTCATTAGGATGTGTCATTAAATGTGGTGCTGGCTGCCGTTCATTCAGTGCCAGGACAACAGCACAAGTTCTGAGGCCGAGAGAGCGCTCCAGGCTGAGGAGAGGAGCAGCCAGTCGGTCTGTGTGCGTGCGGAGAGCTGTGTGTGGATTAGGGGAAACTGTTGTGTACAAATATCTCGCTGTTTGCTGTTGGGGGTAGATTTGCAGGGTTTTTTTTCTTTTTTAAATGAACAGTATGTAGCCTTCACTCTTACTGTTTTAAAAAGGTACTACAATTGAACCTAGGTCACCAGTGTCTAAACCTGATAGATGACACATGCAAGTTTTTTCAGTATATGGACAGGCCATGTCTCACGTGAAAGCTCTGAACCTCCAGAGTTCACTCACTGAGCTGACATTGGCTGCAGGTGCTGGGGTTTTATGTCCTTTTAGGTTTAAACCAATTGGATTTCAGCATTCGAACTGGCAACCCAAACTGGATCATTCTGCTTTCTGATTGGATAACCGTCCAAACACCAATGTACAACAACAACAAAAAACACTCCAATAAATCAGCATCACAACTGTTGTCATTACAGTTGTTATCAGTAAAAGCTATACTTGATCTGAACATGTTTACCTCATATCTGGAGACACAGGTAGGTTGTGTTTATGAAATGAAATCTTACTTATACTGTTCCTTTAAAAGGCTTACATGTTATGCAAAAAATACTAGCAGGTTTAATAAATAAGACCAAATTTAGTTGATAATTAACTGCACACTTTGTCAGTTATGACCACTTCAGTAATTTTGGTTGGATGCTGATTAACATTCCAGTCTTAATATGGATATGATGGAATTAGAGTACACTAAAGGATTCATGACGGTAATTAATAACAAGATATATACTAGGAAGAATTGGGGTAAACATCTAAGATCTTACCTAGAGTGCCAAAAGAGCAAGGTCCAGCTCATGGAAATGCAGTCTGCTCCAAACCACATATTTTACTGACAGAGGATTGGCTGTAGAGTGCTCCATTAAAAAGACCCAAGCTGATCACCGACCATTTGAAACAATTGGACCTTGATTTGATTAAAATTTGCCCAGCCCTGCATAAGTGCACTAAACATACACTGATGGTGTTTAGTATAAAATGTGAGCCTCATATGACATCACCCAATATGTGGTCTGCTCAGGTGAACAAAACACTTTTTGCAGGCTGATGTGTGAGCTCTACCTGCTGGAGCTGTGGCTGAAAAAGGAGACAAATGAATGAATAAATACATGTTGCAAAGTACAAGTAGCTCTCATTTTCATCTGCTCCTGAGGGAGAAAAATGTTGAACACCTCTGGTTTAAGTGATTGCAATTAGCCAGGCCAATAATGAATTCTAATTAAGCTTCATAATTTGCCAATAGTCCCTTAAAATACCACGTTTCCATGATTAGCGCTACATAACCAACCTTCTTAAAAACGTAACAGACAAGGCCATATCAAACGTTTACCATTTTGGGTCAACAAAAATAAAAGCTTAAAAAAAATGAACCAACTCTGCATAACTTTGTCCTCACTCACCATTCTGGATGCACGGTGATTAGCCAGGGCACTAACTGGATTCTGATAGGGCTTAATATTATGCAGAGGGCTCATCAGAATACTACAAACTGCATTACCTGCCCCAGTTAGCCTTGTGCACATTTTAACAGTGAAAAAGCAGACAGCAGTTAGAGCACTCATCAACGACTTGAAGGTCGGAAGGTCGATTCTCGCTTGGACCAATTTCTGTTGTTGTGTCCTTAGGCAAGACGCATCACTCACATTACCCAGTGCAGCCTCGCTTCCGTCAGTCAACCCTACTGCGGACTTACCACCACTGTGTATGGAGTGAGTTAATAATGTACTGTAAAGCGCGTTGGGCGTCTTGAAAGATGCTATATAAATCCATCCATAACTATTATAGATCGTTTTATTAGTACTATTAGCATGCTAGTTGTTGTTAGCATTACCATGACGACATGTCTGCATTATCAATAAATCATCACCAAATTAAGTATTATAACATATTGATATTTTGGCACCCCCCTAGTTTATAACATGATCACTTTCATTATAATTATCCGACGGGGGCTCAACATGTTCTCAGTTTGCTTTTTGGGCCAGGCAGTGTATACAGCCAAATTACAGTCTGTGAATGCTGAATGCTGAAAGTGTTATAATAAATGTGTTTACAGGCTCGTTTCATCTGCACAAACCTTGGCGTTGGATTAATGTTCAAATACTAGACAAGATCTATACAGCGACACCATGCTGCTATATTACACCTCTGTCTAGTGTCCAATTCTCACTGCTCTCCAACAGAAGGGACATATGGCTCAAGTGCGCAAGCGTGTCTGAGGATATCCAGAGGTGTTTCCACCACTCTACACACTTCACATAGACATGCTCCTGTGTGGAAACCTCCACATAGCTGCTCAGGAAATCAACACATTTGTACAAATCTTAAAAAGCCTGTATCAGATTTTTTTTCCACATGTTTGAGCAAAATGCGCCTCGTCTCTGTACCGATATATTGTATAAGCAGCTATTGAGGTCAAAACATGTCCGCTCTGTACTGTAGGCATCTAATTATAAAGCATTTTACTGTCCCGTAATCAGAAAGTGCACCGTTAGCATTACCAGTACAAAGGCACAGAGGTTTGGAACAGCATCTCAACTGCTCTCAAAAACTCACATTAAATACATTTCAAATGAACCTCAAACATTGGCTCAAGAGAAACCAGGTCTGTAATCACTGTTCCTAAAGTTGTTTTTGTAATGTGTTTACTGTTTGTTTGTCTGTACAGTATTATATGTTCTTAATATGCATTGTCCCTTTAAATAAATACATCAAAAATCTTCAAATAAATATATCAAAAGCCATTTGTAATCATTTCTTGAAACTCAAAAAGCTCCATTTTAGAGGCCCATCAGAAAACTCAATCTCCACAGCAGAGGGAACGTAGACCATGGGCCTTTGAAATGACAGTTATTGAGCTCCTTTTCACATGGTAATCCTTGAATATGACAGTAATGAGAACACTACACGCCTGAATAAGAACTATTTCTACAACTGTCACTACATTTACATGCACAGAGAAATCCAAGTGCGCTAAACATCCAAATTCAAATTGTCTTTGGCCAAAACCTCTCCTAGTCTGAGCCTAATGTAAATTAGACTGTGCTGTTACATGCAGGGGGTATCGAGGACATATCGGCTTCTCCAGATGTGTTATTGGGATCTCTGAGATTCCATTCACAACACGTCAATAGTAGTTCCCAGGTTTACATGCATTTAGAAAAATTGGTTTAAATACAATACAACAATATCATAAGCATACGTTAAGGGCAGCGCTGGCACTGGTGGTTGAGTGGTCGTCTTATAACCAGAGGATTGGTGGTTCTATCCGTGCCTCAACTAGTAAAAGTGAAAGTGGTGTATGCAAATGCCTGTGGTTAGGGATTTTCTATTATCTGAACATGTATCTCACTCAGAATGCAGACACGAGAGCGTAAGCTCACGGGAGCAAAAACACCTATGTATACATAAAAAGACTAGCAAAGGCAATATTTGTAACTGACTAACTCACTACAGGCCTTCTCCTTTCGGCTGTTGTCCATATAAATTAGGGATGTCCTGGCCCAGTTTTTTTGGCTCCAGAGAGTTAATAATAATAATAATTTGTTATAATATTGTAAAATAATGTCTTAAACTCTTCCACACAAAGCTTCAGAACATAGTGACAGAGACATTAGATAATGTTTTAGCCTCTGTTTCTAAAGGCAGTGTTCTTTCATCATATTATTCATGTTTGAGGCCTGTAAAAAGACAAGAAGCCGACCCGAGGCTTAACATATGTAAACAAGTTAGCGCATTTGGCTCTGCTCCTCTGCCCAATTTGTCTTAAGTTTATTTTTCATTCTTAAAGCTCCCTGAAGACACCGCAAAGGTAAAACTAACACCATCTTTGCCATTAGTCATGTTTTAGCTGTTTTAGAGCATCCCCAGTCCAGTCTGTGTTTATTCCGCTCTGAGTGTTAGCTGCAGGGTTAGCAGCCATATTTGTGTGTGGAGGACACTGCTGTAAAGCTGTATTGGCCAATCCATTCACCAAATCCAATCCAAGCCAATACTGCCTAGCTCGGCGGCCAATACTGATACTAGTATCAGATTAGGACATCCCCAATATAAATCCCATTAAAATCATTAGTGAACTAATAAAAATACAGTCCTAGTGCAAATCATGACCTTGTGTGTTGTGCCTCTGAAAGCTTAATACTCATCTAAGCCATTAAACTCTTCTGAGGTGAATACCAAATAATGCCATATAGCAAAATTTAGATATTGTAACATACGTACTAATCATTATCAGCAGCTGCTGTATTTGATTTGAACATGTTTAAACATTTGGGGAAAATGTCTAATTTCAGTTTTGATAAGAATTGCAATTTGCAATTTGTGTTTTATTTCTAGTCAAAGTTTGACTGAACAGTGAACTGACAAACTAATTCAAGAATCACATTTCTAAACAAGAACAGACTTAAATACATGGTTAGCAGTTTTATGGATTGTTGTTTGTTGAGGAAATGATGGCACTTCAAAAACTGCAGCCTTTGTGATGCGCTAATTGCGTCCATTCAAGTTTTTAGGAAATCTACTCATCTAGTACCATTACATGTCGTTTACCCAAAGGCAGTACATAGCAAAGCATATGACTAAGGCTTTGAAAAGTTCCACTCTTACAGGAGAACACAGTGCATCATACCCACAGAGCCTCGTGTCTGCGCCGCGAGCTTTAGAGGCACACTTCTCAGTTACATTTGTCTGTGACACTGTGTGAACCCTAACACCCTTTGTTCCCTCTCTCTCCAAAGTGCTTCACATCTCACGGAAGACGCGGCAGCTCTGTCTTCGCCCACGGACACATTCCCCGATCAGTGGGGAACTGTGTGTGCGCCAGGAAGCTGATTGTGTTTTACAGTGACTGTTTTCAGGGAAGGGTAGTACTCAGTTACATTTACATGAATAACTAAGAAATTGTACTTTTCAGAGTACTTTTCTAGCAGCATACTTTTACTCCTACTTGAAGAATACTTTTATTGAAGGAACAGTACTATTACGTGGGTCAAGGTTTTAGTTACTCTTGCCACTGTGATTAAGTCTACAAGTGACAAAAGCTTTGTTTCTTGCATCGCTACTTAAGTACTTTTTTTTGTCTATCCATTGAAAATACCAGATTTTGTGCATTATTTCATGTTTTGTCCTTTACACTTACTTAAAAATATAAATCAGATGTTATGTCCCGACAGTTACTCTCACTTAAGCAGTAGTTTCCCCAAATACTTTTTTTTTTTCTCTTACTTGAGTAATTTCTTGGACCATTCCTTTTACTTCTAGTATAGTAATATTATTCTGAAGTAATGTTACTCTTACTACTCTGGCTGTTTATGGCTCCCGTCCCTGGACTGGCACTCTGAAAGTGATTAGTGGGATATTGAGTGGCGCGTGTAGTTGCGGCGGGCTCAGGGATAAGCCCGGAGGAGCTGGAGGTGGAGACAGATCTACATGCATCACCTCCCAGGCTTAGCGCGCGCTTTAATGCTCCACCACACCAGGATCTGCTCACACGCCCAGGACTGGATATGAATGAGGAATTATGGCTACAAAACAGCAGCCTACAGACACTTTGAGCTCAGAGTTCATCACGTAAAGGTTGTAACCATGACAACAGATTTGACATGTCACAATAATTGCTATGTTGAAGTTATAGATGGAACAATACTTAAATATTTATTGTGGGTACTATTTCGTTGTACTGGGGGGTACAAATCTAATGTGCACTATGATTAGATTTGAGCTGAAGGATGAATAAATAACTCATTATTGATACAAACTATCATTCTGACATTTATTTATTGCAGCTCATGTTTTTAACTATATTGTACTTGAAATGTCTGTATTATTATTGGATGTGATGTCCATTTTCTGCATTATAACTTGAACTTTCTCAGTAATGTTTTTGTTTCTCCAATATTCAACTGAATTGTGCACAAATATGTATTCTATAAATTATACATAGTTTCAAAATGAAGCGTGCTTAATTTTGGGGGATTTTTAACAAAAAAACACTGAAATGTCCTGCGGTGTAACTGTAACACTTTGCTTAAAAAATTCAAGAATGAGTCACTTGTGTCGGAAACAGTAATGGTGTTGGCATAAAGGTAAACACGCATACACCATTTAATAAAAAAACACATTTATCTCTAATTTAAAGCAGTTTAATGCTGTAGTCCAAAGGGCGTCCTGCTGTGTGACGTGAAAAATCACAAATGTAAAAAGGCAGCTACATAAAAACTAAAAAGAGCTCATCTGACATTTAAGCACCAGAAAGTGCTCTGGGGTTAAGGGCTTAAGCTACAGCTCAAAATAAATAATTATAATATTCTTTTTTTTTTTTCTGAAAAACTTTGAAAAAATAAATAATTATAATATTCTTTTTTTTTCTGAAAAACTTTGATCATGCAGTGTGATGTCCTGCAGTGTGACAGCTGCATTTCCTAAGAAAAACAATATTACATAATATAAAACTAGTACTATAGACATATTAATTTGATTTTTTAAATATGGCAAGTTCGTAGTGAATGTCCAGCTGGGTGACGGGAGAGATTTTTTTAAATTATCTTATAGGGTTATTGTGTCAGTGGCATAAATGTGTTTATTGTCTAGATTTTCTTCTGGAATATATCGTACTTCAAAATGTGTTGTCATGACAGGCCTAGATTTACATTACTTTTGTGGTGAATGAGCACATTTTTACACCAGATGCCCTCTCTCAAAATTGCATTATCCTGACTGGAGTGGGCACTGTGGGTGGAGTGATTTACCCAGGGACACCTGTAAATGAGGTTTGAACTGGTTAGCCCCTGGTTAGAAGCTGAATGCTTTCCAACTGCACAATTGTTCAATCAATCTAGTGCAAATCACAATAACAGTAGGGATATAGAATTGCGCTATTCAGGCAATGTTACAGCAATCCATCAGAAATGTGCCAAAACGTGCCTGTAAATATGTTACATTCACCACAAAAGTGCAGAAATATGACTTTATAGTCTTATTTAAAACATTACACTATATGTACTATATTAAGTGTTAACCTAGTGTTAACCTTTTGATGTATCTACCCTTTTCTGACATACAGATACATATAAGAGCAAAAACAAACAAATAAAATATAAACGGCAGTGGAACTTGTAAATATTCTTCATTACCAATGAGTGGCCTGTCACTATAACACATTTTGAAGTGCCATATCGTGCTGACAAAAATGTAGGCACTAAACAACAATATTTAAACTAATTATGACAATGACACAAAAAGCCTAATGCTGGATTACATCCCAAAAATATTCTATACTATTGTGAACAAACCTGCAGAGCTACAATAAATAATTAGCTGAATGCTTTAGCAGTTAGCTTGAATCAATAATGATACTTAGATTAATACACTCTAAAATCAATAGAAGTTATTCATTCAACCCTCTACAGCTCAAATCTTATCATACTAAAGAAAAATAACAAAAAGTTCCCCACTAGACCAAAAAACCCACAATAAATTTGACCCCCAAAAATGATTGTTGGATCTGTCATCTGTTTAAAGGTACAGTACTGTATGTAACTTTCTGGAGGTGGCAATAGAAAGTTAAAACCATACTTCTGAGCATTCTTCATCAAGATAGTACGTTTTATGCCATACTCTAGCGAAAGGAACAACATTTCCATGGAAACCACCAGGAGGAGGCCCTCCTCCAGGCCAAATAAGAGTCAGGCATGGAGAGATGCAAGCCTGCTCACAGTAAGGACACATGTTTTTAGTACAATAAACACAACCAACCCACCTTTTATTTTACTCTATTTTTTGACTAAAAAGTTACATACTGTGACTTTAACAAGACGTTGATACAGTAATTATAGTGACAGGCCTGGCAATGGCTCAGGGAAAAAAATAACAAAAAAATAACAAATGTCGGCTCCAAATTTCCCCCTATAATGTTAGCGTCAGTGAGCTTCATTTTACTGGAGTCAAACACTATGGGTGACGTCACACTCCCTTAGTCCACTTTTGTTTACAGTCTATGGTTTATACACAGCGATTTCCAACTGCTTCCGAGACAGGATCCAGGTCAGGAAGAGTACCTAGCTGGAGAATGTTCCATGTAATTGCCAATTTAATGTTCGAATTAAATTGGCAATTACAACATGACACCCAGTTCACACGTTGATAAAATACTACCATGCCCCATACCCCTGCTAGCTCACATCTGAACAATGCCGACAAGATTACGCCAACACAATTATTTACAGAAACAACAAACAAAGCAAAATATATTCATAACACTTCTCGATGAATTCAAGTGTTTTTCTCAAGAACTGCATTCACATCTTCCTGCGTCAAACGGGATCTGAAGCTCACAGGAACCGGGGGGTGTCAGGGTTCACAGTAAACATGAGGAGCCGTGTAGAGGCGGCGGAATACAGGGCCGTGACGCTGCGGGCGAAAAGCACGCACAACAAGACCCTGCTCCTGTTTTTTCCTGCAGGTCTCAAACTTCACAAAGATTTAAAGATGAACTCTGTCACATCAGCAGTCGTGTGCGCGTATGTTTGTGGGGGCGTTGGAGCGTAGAAGCCGGAGCACAAATCTGGTAAAGGGATGCTCTCTCCTCCACTCTCATCCATCACTCGTCTCCTGGTGGTTGGGATATTTCATACGGGCACGCGGGACATATCTCACGCTGACAGCACACATGCGACGCACAGGTGGGGTTAGCAGAAGTATGGGAATATGTTATCTAAGGCTAATGCAGGTGAGACTCTGTCAAACGGGCGCAACTTAGGCTGGTTACACTTTAAAGGTCCTGTATTACGCAAAATTGACTCTTTGCCCATTGCCTCATCAAAAATATACCTAGAGTTGTGTTTTGCTTCATTCACACATGTTTGAGTAACCCTTTATTATTCGTCTGTCTACATCTCCAAAGCTCAAAATGCTCTGTTCTACCTTGTGATGTCATGAAGTGGTAGTTTTCAAGCTAACAGCTCCTTTTACCTTTTCTTCAGTAGACACTGGCAATTCCAGGTCTAAAATAATCCAAATGATTCTAGTGAAGGTGTACGGAGTTTAAAAACACAGTGGAGCACTTCCTGTATTACCACATGACATCACAAGGTGGATCACAGTTTTTTTTTTTTGTTTGAGAGAAGAACTCAGCCTAAGATCCAGGCATGTTTTTGATGAGGAAACACCATTATAACAGATCAAAAATTAGCATAACATAGGCCTTTTAAAGAGGGAATATTATGCTAAGTCAACTTTTTTTGAGCTATTAATTTGTTCCCTCATCAAAAACATGAGTGAGGACGTTTTATATGTCATCCATGTATGTTTGAGTAATCTAGTGATCTCGCCCGGGCTCTATTCAAACCCTCCTTACGATTAGCAGTAAAATTCTGTCCAATGCTAAGCCCACAAGTTTACATCATCCACGCTACAACATCACAAACCGAATGCGATGTGCAGTAGTTTCATTAGCGAAATAGCGTTTGTGTCTGAAGGGGGAGTGATTTAGCACAGAACTGGGAGATCTCGATTTGAACTGTTCTAATGGTCAATGATGAACTTGGGTCTTGTAATGCAGAGGTCCACAGCCAACCCTCTCTTAGTAAAAGCATGTGGTTTGGAGTAGACGGAAGACTTTGGGGAAAGATTTTTTTGTGTGTGAAAAGAGAACAAACAAATAAAACTTGAACTCAGTTTTAAACTAAATGGGCTGTACTGACACTTGTTTCTGCCTCACTTCCACCCTGAACAGATTTGTGGCTTGAATGGTTTTGGTTTTAGCTGTAAGTATCTTCTACCAGCACCCAGCCCTCACTGTGACAGGACAAATAAGGCTACACTGATTACACAACCGTTGTCTTGCGTTCGTGGACTCAGTGTCGTCTCGGTTGTTGTTGCCGTGGTTCTGCAGTGTTTGTTTGAGTAATATTTATGTAGATGGAGCGGCTGATTAGAGCAGTTTGACGCCTGTCACACCTCAGTCTCACGGAACGGAGCAGAGAGCAGTCAGCTGGGGACTCTCACAAGGCTCTTTAACACTCACACAAAGGACTAATTACACTTCACTTCACTCCATTCACGAGAAAATGAAGCTAAATATGAGCTGATCAAAAGCAATAAGTGATAGAGATGGTCTGATATGGATTTTTTGAGCTGATACCAAAACCGATATTTGTCTTGCAGTTGTGGCCGATAACCGATATTATAACAAAATGTATTTATCTGGGATATAAATTCATATTTTCACTCATTTAGTCTGTTCAAAAAGACAAATCCGGGGCAGTGCAGGAAAAATATCGATGCCAAATATCGGCTAAATTTCCAATATTGGATTGTTATGATATCTGGGGAAATCATCCAATAAGACAGATGTCGCCGATAACCAATATATCATCCCTAATAAGTGATACAATACATGGAAACGGGGCAGAGTGGTTAGTAAGTACAAAAAGTAGTGTAGGTTTTCTAGCTCATTCCCATCAAAAAAATAAAAACAACCGTAAGGATGAGGTGCATTGGATTGGTAACTTAAAATGAAAATGAGTGAGTGAGTGTCAGTGGCTGTGTGTCTCTTTGTACTGTGTCAGCTCTGACTTGGGAGGACAAGATCAACTGGTTAATCAATGAATTGATCAGTAAATTAATTATTCAGGTCACAATATAATTATAATAACTAAAAAATTTGAATCATGATCATGATCAGTGCTTTTATAACTGGCTCAACAAGATCATATCCAAAGTATAAAAATTTGTCTCATCTTAGTACAGATATATTGTATAAGCAGCTCTTAATGTCAAAATAAGTCCGCCGTGTGCTGTCTGCATCTAATTATAAACGTTTTACTGTCTGATAATCAGGAAGCGCACGTTAGCATGCTAATTGTCGTTAGCTTTACCACCAGGGCAAAACTCCACTCTGATCTATGAGAGCTGTGAAAAGTGTTTATAAATTCATCACTGTGAATAATTAGGATGCTCAGAACGCATAAGGTAAGTGAGGAATAACTTTGAACCACTGCAGACTATTTAAAATTAACCATTTCTGTTTTTCACGTTTTTAAGACAAAATCAGGTACAGCGTCTTCTGTGCTGTAAAGAATTTTGACATCATGTAGTAACTAATAAGCCAATTGAACAGTGGCGTTTAGATGGGGGGAGGGCCGTGTGTGTGATTTTTTTTTATTTTGAACCAGTTTGACTAGTACATTTTTTGGTTATATTTAAAGTACACCTATAATGCAAAATCAACTTTTTAGCGCTTTTATCCATTTTATAGTTGTTTCCCTTCTCATTTATCAAGACAGTACAGTAGTTTCATTAGCAAAATGCATGTAGATTGTGTTGTGATAGCGCTCTGAAGGAGGAGTGATTTAACACAGAATTAAGACTCTGCAATAAATTGAATCTCCGAGATCTAGATTTGAACTGTTCTAATGGTCAATGATGAAGTTGGGTCTTTCAATACAGACGACTACGGCCACTGAAAGTTGTATTTGGCGTAATTCATGCATATTTGAGTAATCTTTATTCTGCTGTATTCAAGAGGTTATTGCTCCAACCAATTCCCTTTCTCACCGATACACGCTCACTGCTCTATATTTATTTTGTTCTCCAATTTTACATCTGCTCCCATTGGGCATTACAGTTTTCTAATGCGGAAATCAGCGGACTTATTTCTTTCTTTAAGTCGTTTTAGATCAATATTGCGGGTGTCATAGATTACAACTATACAGCAGACACAAGCACAATATGTCTTCTTTACCTGAACTTACTGTGCCAAAAACTATATTAAAATATCGCAGTAATATTGTCATCGTAAAAGAAAACATAGTTATCGACTATTGCATATTTTTCCCATATCACGCAGTCCTAGTGTTCATCATGTATTTTTAAACGTGAAGTCAAAACGTATATCATCGTGACTAAATTTAGGGCTTACGTTATCCTGCATACAACAGACCCTCTTTGGCCCCCGGCAAAGTTCAGCGTCACCAGTACACTTGCCATGTATCAGATTTTAATGAGCCTGTGCCCAGTATGAAGCAAGTCACACCTCTCTATCTTCTCACAATTCTCTCACCCTCTCGTCCTCCCTCTAATTCTTACACCTCTCCGGTTCTATTCGACTTTGCCCTTTTCCACGCTTTTTTCCTCCACCTCTTGTGTTTTTCTGTCTCGCTCCATGTATCGCTGCCTTCCATTTCATCTGCTCATTATCGGAGTGGAGCACAGGTAGAATGTCAGGCCTGTTACCGCAGTTACCGTAACTTCATGTGGCGTGTCGGGGAGGAGAGGAGAATAACATGGTAGATTACGGCGCCTACTAAAGGGTCATTTGCTCCGGAGCAGATGAGAAACGCGTCAGAGCGGTAGATGGTTCTGGGTTGCGTAGCTGGAGAGGGAAAAGTTGGGGGGACGCTGGGTTGAAATTGGCAAAGTAATGGCTGCTAATGTCAGGTGAAATGGTAACAGTTATACAAGTTGCACTAATCAGGTCTCTGAAGAAAGCAATACGTAATTTGTTCTCTGCTCACATGCTTTTTCACTGTGAACTACTTTCACTAAATGAAAATGGCAAAGAGAAAATTGTGCTTTTTCAAGAGCCCATTAAGCAAAACTGACTATTTGAACTGGTTAATGCATCATTAAAAAAAAAAAAAAACTCTTGGTAATGATATAAGGACAAAAAGGACTTTACGTTGTTAGAGTTAGGAAATATAACTGTATAAACTCAACTGTGGTCTTTCTTTAAAAACTTGTATGCTTTTTCTTGTCATTTAGTGATAACTATATGTCAGATTCATAGATTAAGACTTTACATTTGGTTCATTGTAAATTACAGTTTTGATCAATAAACTTACCTAATGATGCTGCTGCTGGTCCTGCCTCTATAGAGGCCCGCGGCCCAACATCCAAATACTGAAATGTGTTCTCATGTTTTCTGATTTAGTTATTCCTGGTTTAGACCTGGCTTAATTCTGGGTTAGTCCTGGGTTAGTCCTTGTTTGGTCCAGTTTAGTCGTTGTTTAATTCTCCTTAAGACCTGGTTTAGTCCTATAGAGCAATGCTGGCAAAGCCTGTTGTATTTAATTGTTCACAAAAATCTAATATGGCACTTGTTATATTGTTATTGAAACAGATCTAGTGTGTGGAGGCGCATGGTGCACCATACGGCCTAGAGGTCATGGCCCTCCAAAAAATCTGACCCTCAGGAAAGATTAGTTGAATCGCCCTGCTCTACATGTACGACTTGGAGTCTAAAAGTCAACTGCAAAATATGGGTACCAAAAGCAAAGCAGATTTAACACTTTTATCATAGACATGAGGGAGGGCAGGGCAGCCACATCATTAGCATGTGTTTGAGTAAGCAGTGAGGGGTTCAGTTAGCCTCTAGAGTGCAGCGTCTGCACTCCACCCTAGCATTAGGCACTTGTCCCAGACAGACAAATACTTGGGAGTTACTTTAAAATCCATCTCTCCGGCCTCACATGCCTCGGAGGCTCATACCCACTATTGTTTGCTCCTTTCAGCTCTGTGGCCCAGTCATTGAGCCACACTGCAGGGGAATAATAATATTAATGGAAGCTAAATTCAATTAGGGTATGCTTTGACCGTGGGTTTCCTCAATGTCATGGCCCCTCGTACACATTCCTCTATCTGCCTCCCACACACACAACGCAACACAAATAAATCCCTTTGCTGGGAATGAGCTCTCTCAATCTGGACAAACAATCAGATAATCCTCCAGGAATCCTCCACTTCTCCATCAGTGGCGCAGGAGAGGAGCGCTCAGACACATTCACACCAGTGCTTTTACCCACACGCCGAGGATATCTTAAGCAGCTCAGGTGGAGTCATGCGATTTCTCCATATAAATGACCTGCCTGTCTGCTCCCAGATAAGGCTGAACTCTATTGACGAAGTGCTGTAAGTGTTTTGTGTGCGAGTGAATGAGCGGTCATGGCCGCTTATAGGAACACATTTCTAGCAGAGAAAAGTCCATACTCCCCCCCCAAATCGATGTAGGCTTTAGATGCCATTGTGTTTCCTCTACATTGTCCATGATGAGGTGTTGCTGTGTGGTGCCAAATAGCTATAAAGAAAACCATTGTAATAGCTTGGAGGAGATTGGTATAGCAGTTAGAAAAACATAGCAAATTTCATATAACAATTTCCTGGGATTTTCCTAGCTGTATATTTTAAATATTGTAAAAAAAACAAAACAAAAAACAAAAAAACAAAAAAAAAACAACACACAGATAAAAAGCAAAGTGACACTACCTTTGGAGCGTAGCTAGACACGGGGAGAAATATGCCCAGACCCAGTCAGGACCTTTTTGTTGTTGTGTCTACAGGCAAAACACTTCACTGACAACTGTATCGGACCGTGATAAAAAAAGGCAACCAACATTTTTTGTCCAATGTTGTGAACAGTTACGTACAGCGAACAGATGGTCTGCATAGCTATATTAGAACCCCATTTTTATTATTGGCAGGCCTGTCATAACAAATTTTGAAGTGAGATATATTGCATGAAAAAATATACATGATAATATTGACACTAATTTATGGCACAGGATTATCCACCACACAAAATATATGTATGTCTATAATAAAAAACATGAACTGCCATTAAGAAATAGCAGGAAGAAACACTTCAGTCATACGTTTGTATCTATAGTGAGTCAGTTATTTATTCAACCGTCTACAGTTCAAATCGTATCATAGTACAGAAAAATAACAAAAGGTTCTCCACTAGTGCAAAATACTCATAAATACTGACCCCCCAAAAATGATTGTTTCATCTCATGTATTGAACGACAAGTCGATATAGTGATTATTGTGACAGGCCTAATTATTGGGGTACGTAATAATAATAAAAAGGAGCTAATAAAGCTCTGGGAACATTCTTCTTGCTATACTTATTTTGAGTCCTGCAGACTGTCGAGATCCTGTGATGTATCTTTAAACGATTGTGAACAGTTTAACAGTCAGCTGCATCCTGTATATATGTTCTAAATTATATTCCACCCATGTTCTTTACATTTCAGACTTTATGGCCAGTATATTATCGTTAGCCATTCAGACTCCACTAGAGCCATCATCATAAAAATTATATAGTACATTATACAGAGACAAGGGATTGGTTTTGGACAGCACCAGTCTGCGTGTGCATGTGTCCATCTACAGGCTGCTGGATGCGATTAGACAATTGAGCCGCTTTCCGCCTTAAGCAACGTTCAGGAAAGGCAGAGCTCTCCTCAGGCCTGTGATGAGTTCTGGTTGGCGCTAACGTTCCACTTTGCCAGATCTCCCTCTCCGTCGTTCCCGGCCAACTCCACAGCCTCAACTCATTTGCCAAACATAACAAGTCTGGCTTAAACATGAAGCCGACTGGCAAACGGGGCCTTGTCACTTGGCTGCGCGCCGGGCCTGCTGTCTGTTACACTGTTGCATTGGAGGAGGACTTTGGTAAAGCTCCTTGCACCTGCTTTTGCATGTCGGTTGATAGAGTTACATGAAGCTGGTAGATCGGTTTTATGAGTCTCCTCCGCACCTCTCTGGCTCTCTCTCATCTCCGCGCAGGCTAACACAATGGAAGAATTACTATTTTTAGAAGCCTCTGGAGGATTCCCATCAAACGGTTGTGCAAAGCTGTAGGCGAACAAACACAGTATTTTTCATATTTGCAAACATAAAAATATATATATATAAAAAAACTGCACTCTTACTCCCAAGACGAGCAGATATCAGCATTAGTATAATATCTGCAAGGCAAGTGCGGATGTTTGAGGGAAGGGCACAATACAGCAGAATTTGAGAATTAGAGAAGTCTTTGAACTGTCGGCAACAGGAGCTGGCGAGGAGTTGAGCTTCTTAGCCACGTTCCGCCCTGAGCTACTTACGGTAAATAAATAAAGAAAGGGAAAATACAGCTGCGTGCTCACAGAGTTGCTGACCTAAACGTTTTATTGAAATGCTGGGAAAGGGGACAGCAGATGTGGGTAGTCTCGGAGGTGCCCACACACAGCCACAGTGGAGCATGGCAGAAAAACAAAGTGTGTGTGTGTGCTCTGTACAGACTGTCATTTAGGGAGAATTAGCTTGGATTAGACTCAAACCTCCAGACTGGAAGCAGTGCAGACGTGGAGTACAGTAGCTCTGTCTGTCCATTTTATATAATCATTTAAATTGTGATAAGTATGTAGCACGGGATATTAAGTCAAGTGAGGCCACGTCATATAGCCATAGTCTCACAAGAATTAGCTGTATCTACCTTTTTAAATATATTTTCTCTTGGGAGAAGTACTTTTATTTTGCTGCAATATGTACATGTTATTGTTTTCTATTAGGTTTAAATTTGAAATGTTTTTTTTATGTGATTTGAATTACTTGAGAGAGTGTTGTTGGTATTTTTGTATATTTTATTTTGTGAAAAATCGAATAAAATATTATCATTTAAAAAAAATCTTTTCACATATTTCACTTGTTGCTCTAATTGGGCTCATGCCAGATTGATATGTGTAACACTCTGAAGTGAGTTCTACTCTCACTGAAAGTGAGCAGAAAATGCGGAATGTCATGATTATTATTTAAATGGGATTGGTTAAAGCGTCACAACGGCGGAACAAGCCGAAAAATCTAACTTTTGTTACATCCAGGTGAGAGAAAAGAACAGACATCTTCCCTGTCCACAAATGCACAACGCTTTCCTTCTGCATGCTTTTCAGAACCAAAATAGTCTGTATTGCTAAAATAGGCTTAAGTATATCTGTTGGCGTTACCATGTTTGTTTTGTTTTGTTTGGGCGCTTTGCCTTTGGCTTTCGCACAAACCTCAGTGCTGCTCTGTGATTGGTCCACCGCTCTATTAACCTTACAGCAGGAGTCTCTCAGATGGGTGGATTCTTGTGAGTTTGTGAACTCACAAATACTGCAAGAATCCATCTTGTTGTGCAAGGTTAATGTGCTCATCTTCCATGTAAACATCTTATTTCAGACAAAAAATAGCCAAGAGTGTTTAGTGTTTCACAGGGAGGCACCAATGCCAGTATCAGGGGATTGGCTCAAAACCTGATTAGGACCTGTTGATAACAAGAACCACTTCACATGGTTGCGTCATCACCTGACGCTCTCGGCTTACCTCTCAGCCAAGCAGTTAGTACTGCAGGGCTGTAAAAATACTGGTTGACTAAAGACACGCCCTGTGCCTCGATTAGTCGACAAAAGTTTTATGTTGACAAGATTCAATAATTAATCATTTCTTACACACTCATTCAGGTATGATTTTTTTTTTCTCTCATTTTGTGGTTTATCTGCTGAAAATAGATTTTTTATCGTTTGAAGCATTAAAAAAATTGACCAAATCTGATATGTACAGACCACACTCGATTTTATTTGTGTAGTAGTTTCCCTAAATACTTTTTTACTCTTACTTGAGTAATTTCTTGGGTCACTGCTTTGTACTTTTACTTGAGTAATATTATTTTAAAGAAAACTTGTACATACACTTTTTGGCTACTCTTCCAATTTCTACAATTAGTGCGTAGAATTAGTGGTATCATGTTGCAAAATATATAATCTTGACTTGTATGTCAATCGTCTAATCTCATGGTGACACACGATTTTAATAATAACAGGACACTACACAACTGGCCTGAGCATGACTACAGAGAGACCACACACTCATAAGAGAGCACACACTACACGACTCTGACACACAGCTGAAGAGAACTTTTAAGTACAATTAATCATCCACAAAACAGCGTTCTATTAAAAGTGGTGACATGTGAAGAAGATGATCCAAACTGATGAAGCAGACATCAGCTGTATGAGAGGAGGGGGCTATTAACACAGTGCGTGCAGTGGTTTAGGTTTGTTAATGGTTCAGCTCTGTTGTAAGTTGTAAGTTTTAAGTATATGTGCTCTTTCTGTGTTATTAATCAGATGTTTGGGCTGAAATTATAAGCACACGCATTGCCTTGTTCTGAAAAGTCAAAGATAGAAGGTTATAGCCCAAAGGCCATGTCTAGTGCCTTCCCTTTACTCCACACAAAAAATATACAGACACATCAGGGCAGCAAGCATTTGTTTTTGAACCTAAAGATTTGACAATCATATATGTGTAAAAGTGAAATACTACATAAGGTTGTCTGTGTCATAGCTTCTCTAAACTAAAGACTTGCCAAAGACAATCAGATCTTAGAAATGTTAGGTTGTACAATATCTACAGAAGCAGCACTAAATCCTTACAAGGCCATGTTAAAAAAAGCAATCACACAGCAGGTGTTAATAAGTTTTCACACATGAGATAAAGGCAGACATGAGGTGAGCAGAAAAGGTGCAGGTTTAAAAATGAATCATCCCAGCATATGGCATAACATGCCCTCACCCCTGTGTGGAACCATACCTTCTTTGCCCAAGAGGAAGTCCAGGAAGTGGTAGGTGTAGGCCACACCCACTTTGGTCTCCACCTGGGGGCGCCGCAGAGTGGAGTAGATGTTGCCCGGGCTGGTTCTCTCCTCCGCTTTCTTCAGCTTCGGCAGCCGACAACCCATTTCTCTAAGAGCAGGAGAGGAGCACGAGCATTAGCATTAAAATAGACGTGAGACAGGAAAAATAACACATATCTATGAGCGTGAGAGAGAAAGACACGGAACTGATGAGATTCTAAAAATATGAAAAATGCATTAGCGCTTCCAATTTTGCGAGCGACAGATAAGTGTAAATACAATTCTGCACATTGGAACATGAGCTAGAGGCAAGAATAGATGTCTTTTTACAGCTGAGCAGTCTCAGTGTGACTGGAAGGTGCAATAAAGATACATGTTGCTTTGTAAAAGTAACTCTGTGAACTTTTAAGATAGATACAAGTACATAAATTACGAACAACCATGATAATAACCAAGTCTACTATTCAAGTAAAGCTATAAAGGACTTCTTATAGTTTAAGGCAAACAGTGAATATGTACAGAATCATTTTAGTGTAACCCAAAATGTTAAGCAAAATTGACTTTTTGTAGGGGGAATAAGGGCGGGGGAGGAATATAATTTTCAAAACAATAAAAGGGAACATGGCAATGTAAATATGTTTTTTTCAATTTTGTGACCAGACCTCCTTTTGTGGTCAAACCTCCTGGTCAAAGCCTGATCTTGTCAGATCTCAGAAGCTAAGCAGGGCTAGGCCTGGTTAGTATTTGAATGGGAGACCACTGGTGTTCTTAGGCAAGGCACTTCACCCACATTGCCTAGTATGAAAGCGGCGTGAGTGTTGGTGGTGGTCGGAAGGGGCGATGGCACAGATTGGCATCTTCTGTCAGTCTACCCCAGGGCATCTGTGGCTTCCATAGTAGCTTACCACCACCAAGTGTGGAGTGAATAAACAATGCACTGTAAAGCCTCTCTGAATGTCAAAGAAAAGCCCTATATAAATCGAATGCATTATTATTATCAATTTAGTCAGAGGGTAGCCCCAGTTTAGATCAGTCAGTCCTAGTCCCTGTTAATCCTGCTGCGGACATGATTTATTTGAGGGCCTTTAATTGTTTCATGCTTTAGTCCTGGGTTTAGACCTGGTTTAGTCCCAGTTTCTTGGTTCTGATCAATATATAGCCAAAGAAAATATAGACAATAGACAATATTATATATTGAAACTAATTTATGTGTCTCACACAATAGCCCTAAAGTAGAATTATATCTAGAATGACTCATTGAACTCTCTACACCTGAAATCTTATAGTAGTACAGAAAAATAACAAAACGTTTCAAAAAGTACCCAAGATAAATATTGACACCCCAAAATCATAGATCCCATGTATCATATTTTGAACAATAAGTCGATGTAGTAATTATTGTGACAGGTCTTCTTCTGGTAAAGGGTCTGCCACCTTTTTGTCTTGATAGAGTCCTTACATCCACAATAAACATACTAGAAAGAACCTTGCTTATTAACTTATTAACAGCGCCAAAGTTAGCCTAGTAGTCTGCCTAGTTTAGAGTGTAAGTAAACTAATAAACCCCAAAATGAATGTGTAAAAATGTTTAAAACCGTCAACAATGTGTAGAGTGCGTGACAGGTTATTTAAAAAATGTTAATTATGTGTTCGTTAACATTGTGGTGCTAATTGCTACGTCAAAAATAAAGTAACACTTCCACTTTACTCATGTGTAGTCGAGTGGTTGTCATTCGCCAAAACAGCCTTGGTTTTTCACAGTTTGTGATGTTGTGTGGCTACTGCCAACTCGCCCTTTGAAAATATATTGGAGTCAACGTATGGAAGGGCACCAGCCTAAGTGTTTATAGAGTTGGCCAATTAACAATTGCCATATACAAGTAATTACTGGTGTAATAATACGTCTAACAATGTGCCCTGTTTGTAGCATGTATAATAGTAATGCACTGACAGCTACATTAGATTTCATATAGCCACAAGCGACTTGTCTGAACTAAAATGTCACCCATTTTTCAACTAAATATACTGCACAAATAACTTCCATGGACCTCAAGCATCAATCTCAAAAAAATATTGCACTGCTCTAATCTCTCTTTACAGCATATTTTTCAATTATGATTTATTAGATAAGGAAAGGCTCATTTTCACTATGTGTATTTTTCCATGACACTATCAAAGCCAAAGTCAGGCAGATAGAGTAATGTACTTCATATAGTAATATATTCTCTAGAAAAGGCAAGTCTGGATTTAAAGTGGACCTACTGCAAAATCCACTTTTTGGTGCTTTTAACCGTGTTCTTTCCCCTTGTCATTTTCCCTCTTGAAGTTGTATTTAGAGTGATTCATGCATATTTGACTAATCTATATACTCCTGTATTTAAGACGTCATTGCTCTGATCTGCCTCATGTTTTCAGTGTCGCCGGTACACACACACTGCTCTGTATTTATTTTGTTCTCCAATTTAATTTTCTTAATCGGTGGTAAGATTTGGCAGCGGCGTCATGGAGCTTAACAGTGACCGCCCACCTCACACTTCCGGAACCAAATTTCCCATTCATTTTTCTCAGATTTTACGAAAAATATTTATAATAAAGGCCTTGGGGATAATCAGCTATGTCTTAATGACTACAAGACCTACAGTTTTATTTAAAATCTGTTCCTGAAACTTTATAAACTGCAAAGTTATTAAAGCATTTTGACAAATCCTGCGTTTTAAACAGCCTTTTTGAACTTAAAACAACCGCGCTATGGATATTAGTTATCACATAGCTGCTTAGCCTCCACGATGTCTTTGAACTTTTAATATCTGATTTTTTCAAAAAGTCTATGGGAAAAATGGAAAATTTACTTCCAGAACCTAAGCAAGCGGACACGTCTACGGAACAGCCTGCCGGAGGCCCTCAGGGCTGCAGAGAATGTTTGTGTTTTTAAGAGCAGGCTCAAGACCCACCTTCTTAACATAGCTTTTGATTAATTGTTTTATTAGTTTATTATTACATGTATTTAGTATATATTTTTTTAAGCTTACTATTTTATGTTCTAGTTCTTAGCTTTTAACTCCTCTTGTTTTATCACTTTTAGGATCGCTTTAGCCCTCTGTCCCAGGAGCGGTGTTTGGCTGCCGGGTCCTGTCCCGTGGGCTCCTGGTGGAGGTTTGGTGCTTCGGCCTCATCTCTCCCCTGGGCCCTGTGTCTTTGTCCTGGTGGCTGAGGGCAGCTCTCTGCTCCTGGCGCAGACGGCTCCTCTGATGATTCTTCCTCAGTTGGTTCGTCTGTACTCAGGCTCATTTATCTGTACCTAGCCTTATATATTTTAGCGTGCAAGAGTGTGTGTGTGTGTGTGTGTGTGTTTTGCATGAAAAGTGCTTTATAAATAAAGTTTGATTTGATTTGAAAATACCTTTTTCAACACCCTGGTGCTGCAGTTAAAGGTGCACTACGTAACTTCTTTTCCACCAACTGTGGCTCCATGGAGCCGTTATTGCTTTGCCTGGAATGTGCCAGGGTACGGCATTTAACTTATATTTCTTGAATTAATTTCATGTGTGTCTTTGTTTCTAAAAAAACCACAAATACCCTGAAAGTGGGGTTGTCTCTTCACAAATCTAACCTGCAACTTGGCCTGATCACCTGCTTGTCTCCATGAAGATAGACAAGTTTAGAGCTATACTTTGGATCATTCCAGGCAAAGAAACATCTCCGTGGACACAAGCAGGTGATGGATCTTTCTCCAGAAAAGTTACATGGTGCACCTTAAATTATTATCTTGGATCATAAAAAAATGAAAACAGTAATTCTTCAAATATTCTGTAAGTGGACATATTCTAACAAAAGAACTTCACTCTAAAAGGGAAATATGAGCTTGTCCGTCTCTGTGTGCTCTATTCCCACACAATTACAAACTCACCACTCTAATAATATGAGTGTGAGCGCGTCAGCCATTACCTGCTTGGTGGGCTGTGATCCGTACGTGCATCTCCTAATCAAGGCGGGCTGATTGGGAGCGACATGTTTGATCAAAATGAATTAAAGCAGAAATGAAAGCGATTTCCTGCCCTGTCAGGCAGAGCAACACGAGAGTGGATCGACAGGCAGAGCAGAGCAGAAGGTAACTACATTGTGGCAATATTGCATTTATATCTTGACCTGTATAGGCTGCTATTTTAAGATATTTGAAATGTCAGAGAACTGTGTGCACTTACACCCAGAAGGTATAATGTGGAAAATGTACTGTCTCTTGCCAAATCTTTTGCCTCTTTTCCACTGGCGCGGTTCGCTTGGGTCCGCCTTGGAGCAGGTCTGCTTGGTGCAGGTCCCTCCAGCCGAGGTCCCTTTCCATGCTCCGAGCAAGGCCCCAGGTCCAGTGGCTCTGCTACGCACGACACTGACATCACCCCAACATAACTCATGCTTTCTTAATAAATAAAATCTAAAGTCGTATCTGAATTATACTCATAACTGTATGGCTGATCTCAGCGATTCACAAAAAGACGTTTAGTAATTCCAAGCTTGTGGTGCTGTGAGACGAGGCTAAAGCTAGTGTTTATTGTCAGTTTTTGATGCATTTATTTAATTTCTCTGTGCCACGTTTTAGCGCCTCTTTATGTAGTACATTGGGTTTGGCTCATGTTAGATGCATTATGCACTGGAAATATAATATGTTTGATCTTTAAATGCGAGTGGCGTGCCTCCATAAACAGGAAACAGTTGTTGAATTCGTGCGAGCCTGGTTTTGCGGAGCATGTCAAATAATAAGATAATTTGGATAAATGTGTTTCAAGCAGCAGCATGCTAAAAATACAAGGGGAACAACTACATTGTAATATTTTTTCTCCAATTCAGTAAAACCAACATGAAGAAAATCATTTGATTATTATATTACCATTTTAATACCTATGACATCATCAGTTGCACCCAAGGGCAGAACAGAGACACAACAGGAAAGCCTCTCTTAGGCCTTACTCTCACTCCGCTCTGTTGTTTTGGTCGGTGATGAGATAGGCCATTCCCTCTGGAACGTCTATTGCCATATTTGGTGTAGAAAGTCTGCTGCATTGTTGTAAAAGGTCTGTAGCATTTCAGAGCTAGCTGGTTAGCATAGGTATTCCATGCAGGGTCACCATGTATACAGCAAAAACACACTGCTCAAATCACACAATCCAATAGTCCAAAACTTCCATCCTTTGAACTGCGTATTTGGCACTTCTTAGTTGGTCAAAATATACAGCTGTTTTCAAGATACCCAAGGGTTCGTATCTTGCCCAAAGATGACAATACCAAAGCTTTAATTGGATGTTCTTTGGTTGGTGTGTAAATCAACCAAAAAACAACCTCACTATCAGTTGTTTTTAGTAAAACTAAACCTTCAACATACAACACAATCATATACAGCAATGCCTGCTTTAACTACAACGACACTATTATATGAAATTTAACTGATCCAGCCTAAAATGTTTGAAGAGTACAGTTATCTTAGTTGTCTTAACTGAACTTAAAGTCAACTGTAGATTGTGCACAATTCAAGGTTTACATTGCCTGGGATCCAGAATACACACTTCTTCAATAGGCCTCCTTTACAAAGATGCCAGTCTGGTCACCGGAGACATTTTTAAAAAACTTTGTTCTTGTTGTCGTTGGCAAAGGAAAAAAAAATATCACAGGGGCGTGAAAACATTGGGGTTTTCTGCAGAATCAATGAGCGTAGAGAAATGCAATTTTGTTTGTAAATGATAGGTAACCTCCTTCGTTTCACATGTGTTCCTGGGAACAAAAAAGATTGCACAACCATGTCTGGTTCTGGCTTGAGACCATAGACTGTATATATAAATGGACATAGCTAACTGCTGCTGTCAGGCTCATCATTTTGATCTTAAACTGTTCGTATTAACCTGCTCTACGTGATTCTGGTGTTTTTATTTCATATTGTGTCCTTAACTCAAGATATGAACATTAATAACAGACAAATCAGGCGCCTTCTTTCCCCGAGGTCGCTCCCACTAGCGTTAGCGACAGGTTTGATTGGCAGCGTTGCTAAGCGCCCGCTCCATGCTAAATCAGCAGTGCGGACGGGAAGGGGCATTACCTTCAGCAGCCTCACTCTTGGATTGGCTCTTTGGTTGCTATGATACTCGCAGTCAGAATTCCTACTTTGGGAAGGGGCATTACATTACCTTCAGCAGCCTCACGATTGGCTCTTTGGTTGCTATGATACTCGCAGTCAGAATTCCTACTTTGGAACTTGACTCCAAATTCGCACCTGTAACTTCTAGCCTTGATGAGCTTCATTTGACTAGAGCCAAACTCTATGGGTGATGTCACACTCCCTTAGTCCACTTCTACATACAGTCTATGCTCGAGACAGTCTGGAGTGGAGACCAGACTGATACCTCTCAGTATAAAAAATACAGAGAGATCTCATTCTGGATTTGCCAGGCAAAGGTTAACATGCGTTACTAAGATGTCTGTCATATATAAGATTGTTCACTAATGCGCAAAGAATGGGCAAACATAAAATTGTCCATCACATCAGAATGCCAACATGTCATGTGCAGGAAAAAATACAATCATTCATACATATATTTACAAAAGAATTCATTTGTGCTGTGTATATGGCTAATTTGAGGGGTTGGTTAGAGGGAACGATTAGTGTGATAGATCTGTCTGACTGGTGTGAAATGAAAAAACAAAGACACTGCCCGAGTATCATCAAGCTAATCTGATGTGACAGTGTTACTTCCCTGAAACCATTTGCACGGTTCCACTTAATCTCCTCATCTTCTGCTGCCGTGAGGAGCACATGTGTGTCTCCTGCAGTGCGCACCTCCACCCCGGGGCAGACCTATATTCATATCTACACGTGTCTGAGCGCAGAGAACGGCATTGGAAACTCCCATCAGGCCAAAACACACGGACATTAACTCGGCTAACGACCCTCGCAGTCCGCATCAGGCTAAAGACAACTACACGTGTGCATTGTTGATGCTCTAATTGGATGGCACTCGCGCTTCCAAAGGTTACGAAGTTTCCAAAGAAGTCTTGCGTGTCGATTGTCATCTCTCATCTCTCTTCAGGCTCTGTCAATTTGAATATGCCACGGAACAAGCAATTAAGAGCCATTAGTGTTTCAAAACAACATTCTCTTTTGTAATGAGGGCAGTGAATGAATAATGTGTTAGAAGCGCGCCTCGTCCCACTGTCTATGGGTGCAAAATTCCATTCAACGTGCGCTTGTGCCTCTTGACCTGCTATTTTTGCCTGGCGATGGGCAGATAATTATTCATGAACTATTTGCACACTCAGTCTTCTGTCAGGCTTTGGCAGTCACCTTTTAGCTTTTTTAGCCACACTTTTGTACCCGCCTGCCATTCTTGATTAGGGCACTTCGCTTTTCTCATGCTACACAAAGCCCCTATTAACCCTGTAGATAAAGACAATTAAAGGGCTTATTTTCCGTCCGCCTGATGGAACTCGTGACAAAAGCTAAGAAACATTTGTTGTTTATATAGTGAATGTACCATGTACCAGTGGCTTGTACAAACGGTGGAACAATGATTTGAAAAATGGCTCAATTATGTTTCAACTGACCAAATGAAAGTTTTTCTATGCATGTTGTAACAGAGCCCCAAGATTAATTCCACAAAACCAGTTATGTTTAATCACCTGACAAGAGCTCTGTGCGTTACCGTTCTCTGTATCAATCACATTTTTTGCAGGTTGCACATGTGTATTAAACTACAAAGCACCAGCTATTCACAATTGTGCCCGGCTTAGTAACTGCATCTATTCACTCACTCTTCATGATGAACGCTTCTGGTGGAGGTTCTGCCACCACTTTGTCTTCATGGAGATGTTGTTTCGCCTGGAATGTTCCACAGTATGGCTTGAAACTTATCTCCATGGAGACAAGCAAGTGATGCCTGCCAAGTTACAGGTCAGATCTGTGGACAGCTGATCCTGCTCAAGGCAAAAATGCATGTTTTTAAGTTAATTTTGACCAAAAAACACCCCAAAAAACTATGATTGAATGCGTGAATGTTGGTTAATCTGTTTGTTATGGACCAATGAGACCGTTTCACTGTTTGATTTTTCTAACTTTCTGTTGGTTAAATCAATGCTCTTGTTAATCCCGAAAAGGCGACTGCTGCTGTGATTTTGGGCTTTACAAAAATAAAGTGAATTTAAATGAATAAATGCTAGAAAGGTTAATGCCATACTGTGAACATGTTCAAGCAAAGCAACATGGAGACAAGCAGACTGACACTCCACAAGTTACATAGTGGCCCTTTAAATAGCCAATCAGAATAGTATAGCTACTATGTCGCATCTAGCAAAACAAGTCCGTGTTTTTATAGCCTTAATAAATGAATATTAATGACAACATGAATAATTAAAACTGCAATTCTACTTGGTATGTGTGGACAAAATGCCATATTATTGATGTCAACAGCCAAAGCATGATTTCACTGAGGCATCAATTTGCGTAAGGTGTAATGTCTCCAAATGTGTGATGGAAATAATACAGAGGGTCAGTCCATTCCAATTTCTAAAGGATCTAAATTATTCAATAAAGTCCAGTACTTTCATTTTTTGCTTACATTTTTCTGTACTGCTGTCATAATTGCTTTGAGCTTAACCAGACATAGCAATCTTAGACATATTTTAAAAGACAATTTATACAATTCCAAGTACAAATAAAGTATTGCACCCACTCCTTTCAAACTTGTTCTGGTATTAGTCATCTTACAAATGAGTCAATCTGAAGCGTTAGCTGGAACTTTCCATTTCTGAAGCAGATACCATAACTTTTAATCTTTTGAGTCAATCCACTTAAAGTAATGAGCTCCTTCTGGGCCCTATACTTTGGTGCATATACCCATCTATCCATCTTAGCCCTCTGTCTGTGTGTGGGCACTGGGAGGTTTTGGCGACAGAAGTGCTCCCCCGCTGAGCCTGTTAAGTTCTATAAAGCATTAGAATGTCTCCAGCCAGACAGCCTGCCGGCCAATTGGAGCTGAGGTTATTACTAAGTTGAACCGTGCACATCTCTCCAACAGTTTCCCTTCAGGCTAAAAAGACCAATGAGGATATGATGCATCGCAGGACTCATCTCAAGAAACGTTTGAAACCATAAATCAAAGAATGAAGACCCACTCCTTGTCTATTCAAGGATTTAAAAGATAATTAGCTATAGGTTTTCTAATTTTTTATAAACATAATAAATGGAATACTGGGGAGTAGAGAAAGCATCAGTTTTCCAGACATCTCACCATCTCCTCTGCTCTCTTTGAAATTCTAAAATAACCATCAAAGTAAAGCAGAGCAAGTTTTTAGTCTGTGATATGCTCTTCCTATGCTGGAACTAATTGTTTCTACATACTGGCTTAACATCTCACCTAGGGAGCAAGACTCAGAGAGCTTTCATGAAAAATTTACATTTCAAAATCTTGCATGATTTTGTCACGTTCTTAAGAGCTGAAAAGGGATAAAAAAAAAATATATTGCAATCCAATCTAAATTGTGATTTGAATTGATTAGTTGAATTAACTCTCAAAGACAGCAAATCTTATAGGTAGGACGTCCTCTACAAACAACTAAATATGTTGTCTTATGTCACGTATTAACTTCACTTCTGTAAAAATAACAAAATGTATTTATTTGGAATATAAAATTATTTGTTACATGTTTGTATAAAATACTGATAAATGCTACTCTTCTATTTCCATTTTCACTCACGAGTCTGTTCAAAAAGACAAATGTGATGCACTGAGGACAATCTGGGAATGATACATGATACATTGTATTAGTTAAACAGTTCATATTTCAGTCTTCTCTCAAAGGCTCTTCAAGTGTTTAAAATGTGCACTGAAATTAATCTGAAATCATTCATTGCAAGTCTAATTGCAAACACAACTTTCAAAGCTGTGCAGTGCAGCCTCATTCACAAATTATTGAAAATGGTTTGGCCAGCTTACTACAATACACCCCGAGCCTAGTAATGAAGTATAACGATTTTTTTTTTGTTTTAATGGAAGCAAACAACAGTACATAAGCTAATGGGCAAACTAGTGAATTAATTCTTTATGATCGCAAGTTGAGGTTCAAAAGCCAATTTTTATTCATTTTAGAAGCAAACATCTGCATCTTACAATTTCTACTTCATAACATAGTGCATTTCTTTTATTTTGTGTCCTTCTAAATGCATAATGCATTTTGCCGTCCCAGACATCCAGCCCCACTCTAAATCACTGGCCCACTGTTTTGCTTGTGGCACTTGCTTTTATTGCTAAATAAAATGTGATTGGTTTCGGTCATGAGTAGCCTGCAGCCGCTCTGTTTGATCCTCATCATAATTCTTACTGTCTGTGCGGCTAAAAACAAAAGCCTCGCTAACATATGCACAGCAAGTTAGAAATTTGCCTTCTGTAATCCAATACAACAGGAAATCAAAAGCTGCGATTGTAGCAGTGCTAAATCAGACACAAGGACTTATTTTTATATTAGGCATTTTCTCTTTGATCCAGACTGACTGACTTTTTTTTATGTATGGACCAATGTGCTATTTTTTTTCATATTGTCAGTATTGATCTAAATATCCCATGTGTCATTCCCAGTTTGTTCTCAGTACATCACACTTGAAGTAAACGCTGTTTTAAGTCAGTCCATATTGCTAGAAAACAGCACAACTTTGATCTTGGTTTGAGTCCATTTTAACCAGATTTGAATTATTTTGAATAATCTTGAAATAAGATTTACCAGTAGAACAACATCGGATTTTGAAGTGCAATAAAACAGTCAAAATATGTTCAATCAAGATAAATAATTCTTCATTCAAACACTAATAAACACATCTTAGTGTTGGCTGTATGGTTAAGCAAACATAGAAAATACAACAACTTTTATTACATAACAAATACAAGCTGCATTCATTTTTTACAAAAGGGAATTGTTAATTTGTAAATGAAACTGCAGTTGAGTGGGTCAACCATCAACAGCTAGATAAAGATCAGATATACTGGCTGAAAAAATTCTGACCGTAATTGGGCAACACATAAATTTTTTCATGTATTAGAAAATGTGTCCTGCCCCAACGCAGCTCTTGAGGTCAACATAAGTCTGCATCTAATTTGATTTTATTGTCAGATAATAAGGAAGTGCACTGTTGGCAGTTGTGAAAAGTTCTTATAAACTCATTGCGGTGAAAATTAGATCTAGATACTCGGAATACATAAGGTAAGTGACCAATAACTTTGGACCATTGCAAACCATTTAAAATGAAGTAGTTCTGGTTTTCAGTTTTTTTAAGATCAGGTACAGCACCCTTAAATCAAAAGTGGAAATTGCTGCTCACACAAAAGGCCCTTTTTATGACATATTAGGCATGTTAACATCACTGACTTTGCTACATGCCAGGAAATAGACAGAAAAGTCCCTGAGAGCACAACTC
>KN485470.1:0-27611 GCA_000787095.1 Periophthalmodon schlosseri | reverse complement strand
GACACATTAAAGGAGCGAAGGGAGAGAATGGCGTGAGCAGAAGATAGACGGGAGCAGCGGAGGGCGGCTCATTAGACAATCTCTTGTAACAGAGACTTTTGGAATGACAGAGGATTTGAGCGGGAGTGTAATCCGTGAGCGCTGTGCCGTGGGGCTGCTGAGAGAGCCGAACCCAGCGCTGCAGCGGGGAGATACAGGTAACCCTCACCTCTGGAGCCTTCTGAATACCAGGGAGAACAAAAGACTGCCTCGTACAATTCAATATGCCATTTATGAATTGAAAACGCGCTGATGATATGTTACTGCTCGCTTGACTGTCGGCCACAAATTGTGCTCTATACCTGGATATATAAATGACTAAGTGGAGTGGGTTGATAATTTGCTCACCAGTCAAACGTCCAGGTTTTATGTCAGAACCACACTTGTTCACAATGTTAAAGGCAAAATACAGAAAAGGTATAAAAATAATAGCGCAGAGAATCACAGGGTCCCTCACAATTCTATACAATACATCACTCATAAGTGCAATATAGTAATACATGATGTATTGCACATGACATATTTACAATGCACCATTATTCATAACTATTACGATTATTTTTATAAAACCTCTAAATGCACTATAGAACATGTTTATGAAATACACTTATTTTAATAATCAAAACAGTGAAACCTTCAAATACATTTATAAATAAGTTTCCTTTCTGTGAAAAAGCAACAAAATTGTAGTAAATGTTAAATGGTCACATTTTTATATAGCGTGTTTCCATCTTCAAGGCCCTGAAGTGCTTTACATCAAGGAACCACTCACTCATTCACACACACATTCATACACTATTTTTGCAGACACTGGCAGTGAAATGGGTTAAGTGTCTTGCCCAAGGACACAACCACGGCATTCATCTAGCACCGCCAACCAATAGGTCAGTGGATCTGACGGCTCAACCAATGATGTTTATGTCGAGAGCGGGATTCGAACCGCCAAACTTCGGCTCAGTGGACAAACTCTATCAACTGAGCTACTGTCTCATATACCACAATACTAACCAATGACAGGCCACAATAGGGCTGGGTTAAATGGTCATAAACTCACTGTATTGTGATTCGTACGTTTATTCTAAATGCAGTTCTATGAGCAATCAGTTTTTTCCCACCCACACCACTTATTGTTCCACCTCAGCAATGGCAATTAACCAATTGCAATTAAGTGTGAACTTTCAGAAGAAGATGTCTTTAGTTGCCTCCTCAATGAAATATAAAGATCCCAACTGTACATGATAAGTGATAAAATCAAAATTGTGATCTGGCTCCAGAAAAACTGTGATAGAATTTTTTTTGGCAAATCATCTATCCCTAGGTCGCAGTTAGCAAATCACTTCCTTTAATCATGGGGGAAAAATGACCTCTACATGTGGGACTCCCTTACAATAAACTAGGGGGTATGTAAAGAAAAACACAATGAGGAGTTGATCTTGACATTTTGAAAATGAAAACCTTTATGCTGAGGCCTGATGTCTTTTGATCTCAGACAAATCTACAGAGGAGGCGATGTGCTGGACAGTAAGAGTTTGAAGTTTTCTGTTCATTCTGATCTGAGGAAGGAGGAGAAAGAACATCACCGATGCAGACGGCTCACCCCTTCCCACACTGCTCTACCTCTGTCACAGGGAGGAGACTTTGCTGAATAAGGGCTTGTACATTTTTGATGGATGGGATGTGCTGTAGGGTAAAGCTAGTAAGGAAATCTTGGTATGTTACATGAATCAGCCAATCAAATCTGGTCATCTGAAGTAATGCAGTTTAAAATATGTACTCTACAAGAACAATCAAATATTTCAATTAGGATTAAAATGGTTGGTACAGTTAGATGTTTGGGGTGACACGTTTTCAAGTGTGTGGGAGTATTCATATTTTTTATATGAATGCATCTTCTTCATGTCTTCAAATGGCTGTCATGCTTCACTGAGGTTCATTACTAACTGTATAGTACTGTAGTAGAGCATCACTGCGACTTGTACTCGCGAGTGGTCTTTTCTGTCCACTAGGAGGCAGGAGCATTGGTATACTTTTATTTACAAGGATATGCTTGGACTACTGCTTCCCTACATTTGTATGTTGATCATACAAGTGTTGACTCTTATTCCTTATGAATAAACAATTAGCTATATATATATAATTAATAGTTTGTAAAGATTAGATTATAAACTGGCATAGATGATAAAAGCATTTAAGCGTTACATGATGGCTTGTTTGTTAAAGCTCTGATAGACTAGTTCTACAAAACAAATGCTTGATCGCTACTTGAAAAATTAAAATGCAGGCGTTGTACTAATTTGGCATTTGAGGGACAATGGAGATGGAGTAACCTTCAGAAAGAGCACTTTCAAATGTTCCCCTGAGCTGTGATTTAGGAGGGTTTGGCAGCGTCTCGATAAATTTCAAGCAAAACAGAAATATTAACATTCTCTTATTTTTGAAAACTTATCAAGCAAATTAAGCCAGAAATCCAACTGTTTTCTTTTGACTGGTTTGCACAAATAACAAACAGTGTATTCTTGGCTCTCAAGTCAAACATATCTTTAGAAAGTGGGGAGGGGAAAACAAAAAACATTGGCAGAGATGACAAATAAAAAGTAGCTGTGACATTATATTAAGTAATTGTATCAGAGAGGCAAATTGGTCATGTTTTTTTCAGTGGGGTTTAAAACAGGTGGGTGGGGGTTGATTGTGGACAGCGACAGACAATTGAGCTCATCAATCTCACGTTCTATTATATTAAAAAAAAACAAAAAAAACAAGCCGCTTACAATTTTGCGTTGTTTGCAAATCTGCTATCTCAATCCAGCAGACCAAAGCCTTATTTTTAAAGAAGAAAAACACTACATACTTATATTGCTTACTCTTTATTTTCTTATGCTTGAATAGTTTTCCCTCGGTCTGATGGGTGAATTCTGGTTAGTTCAGTCTGTAAAACCCTATGAGGATATCTTGTCCTGTCTATCACTATAGACTATGATTAGTTTTTAATTATGGAGGCCACATTTGCTTATCCGGCTGAAAGGTGAGGAGGTCAAAGTAATTTGTAGAACCCTCTGGACATTATTATTCAGACACTCTCCTCCTATACGCAGACCTTTGTGACTTTACCCTGCGCAGTGGATTTTCCTCCTATAAAGGGTCAGGAATAACAGATTGACACTATTCTGGGGTTCTAAGTGGACAGTTACCACGGAGCCTTGAATTTTAGCACCATCCACATCTCAAACGGCTATAAAACACCAGAGAATACGAGATGGTATTGCCTTGGCGGACGGTGATGCACTGAACTGATTTGGGCCGAGCAAATAAAAGTGTCACTGCTGACTTACCGCCTTATTCACCATTGGCGTCTACTGTTGTTGTTTTTACAGACATTTTCAAAGAGTTAGTGTACGTTTTAATATCTTTACGCACATGAGCGCATCTGAAAATTAGGGGTGACAGACTGATTCCTGCGGAGTGGCGTTGCCTCCCCTGTTGCTATGTTTATCTGATGATGGAAGGATGCAGGGAGGGAAAAAAATAAAGAAAAGATTTAAGAAAGGGGGCCACATTAGACAGACAGATAGAGCCTGGAGGAGCACGTCAGGCGCCTAGAGGGAGGGCCTAGATTTCCCCAGGCAACAAAGTAGTCACCTCAAATAGTGTTTTAATGAGCCCGCTGGGGTGGGATAAAAACAAATTATGACAGTGATGAATTAGTCTGTCGGGGAGTCTACTTTGTGCAGTTATAGTGAACAAAAGGGCCCGGGCATTAATTCACTCAAGTGGCTCTCCTAGATCCATCACTGGAAACCCTATTTGGAGCAAGTGTAAGTAATGATTTACATGATATTAGCTACTGTTCCCCCAGCTGCTGTGATAAACCGGTTGCCACTCAGCGCTAATGAGCCCTTTTTTTCATACTCTTCCAAATGGATTGTGAGCGCCATGGAACAGCCGCACAAAAATGCGATGTGACTAATTGATGCCTTTTACATATGTGTGAGTGCAGCCTACCTTGAAATTACATGTTACTGGTTCTCTCCGCGCGCTGGCGAGTTCATCCACAAGCCCTCTGCAATCACACAGTGCGCCGCTGATGCAAACACGTGGTCGGCCGGTGTTGCCCGTTAACGGTGGCAGTTTAGTGAACGGGAAATGATACACGACAGGATGCGCACGCGGAAAATCGGTCTCCCTGACGCACGCGCACGCACACACAAATCCATGCGTCCAATCCATCTAACCGGGCGCCCCCCTCCCGGTCTTTTCCATCTGCGCCCGGCACATTTACTCCGTCACGCATATCTTGAGTTCACTTCAACCTGTGACAGCCGGCAGCGGGGTTATTCATTTTCCTGCGCCACGAATTTAAATGGCACAAGGCGTCACACAAATCAAATCAGCGAGTGAAATAAATAACGTTTTCTGTCACCTCTGCGCGTCTACCACAACCACGTTTCGATCTTTCATCCCTACATCCCCAAAGCATTGCGATACCGACTTAAAAAGTTGTTGCTGGCCACTTGTTTTGCAAAAATCTTAAAATAAATAAAACAATAATGACCGAACATACTATGTTTTACAAGTAAAGCAATAACTTGTTACTCACCAGTAGATGGGCAGCAGTCTCAGCGAAGATTTACGCAGAAGTGAATCACAGGCTCCTTCGAGGCGACGTGCGTAATTGTCAGTCTTCTCCTGTGGCGTTTTACAAATGCTGCAAAGGAAAACAAGTGGTCTCAATAAGAATACTACTGCACGACTGGTCCATTTAGGCAGCGGTAGTCCGTTCCCTGTCAGCTCGGCTCGGCAGCAGCGTGTAGTGTGAGACAGGGAGGCGAGGGAAGGCGGCACGCCATACGCGCATTCTCTCTCCACCCTGGTCCAATCACTCGCTGCTCTCGCGGGTTGGCCCCAAAACACAGTAGATACTGTGTACTGTTGTCAAACGTTACATTCGTGGCCGGGCACGTCAGTATCAGGGGTATGGGCCACATGAGGACTAAACTAAAAACTAAACCGAAACTTGAAGGAACCTGGACAAAGTTAAGATTGGCAGAAAATTATAAACAGGACTACATGGTACCTACGTGTTGGACCTATTAGTACTTGTACAACTTTAATTAATTTATCTTTAGCTATCCTTACTGTGGACCTTAGGCGGAATATACTTAAGTATCAGAAAGGCGGACATGATGTAAACATTCACCTTAATATTCATATTTATATTTATTCCCCAGTGGTAATTTGAACTCACCAGTTTATCTAAGCAGTGACGGGAGAAGTCAAGAGCACCTTACAGAATCCAGGAGGACAAGAGGAGGACATGACTCATGAGAGGTCGTTGATCTGGGGATCTCTCGACCACTGTACTTTCTAAAAAGGAACACATGTGATACAAATCCTACAAAAAAACAAACAAAAAAAACAACAACCCCAAAACAAAAACAATAATTAACAAACTGTATGCATGACAAGGGTGTAACTGGGTCTAAATTCAAATTGAAATCTTATACAGTCGGATTACTTTAAAAAAAAACTAAAGAATGTTAACTACTTCAAAGATGGCAAATGGAAAGCATTAAGTTAAAGACTAGAAAAAAATAATAGACAGAAGTGATGTTGTGTAGTAAAATTGTGATTGAAGTTCTGGATAAAATGAAATGTATTCAGTTGACTTGACAGTGTGCCCATCAAGGTTATCAAGCCTGTTTACATTTTAGGGTCTCCTCAGGAGAATTTATATTTCATAAGAAGCTATTCAGACTTATTCATAATTCACCATGGTCTGCCTGACTGACTGGGCTGGTGGGCGGGGTTTAGAGGGTGGTCACCCGGACAGGACGAGACCTCTGGGGAGTGGCACCACTAGACTGTGACAAAAACAAAAAGATGATGGGCCTGTTGCCAGGGAAGACTGGCAATACCACTGCAACCAAGAGGTGGAGAGATATGGCAGAAAACTTGACATGGTAACTGCATGACAAAAGACAAGTGTAAAACCACAAGTATTAACAATATGCAAAGAAAAAAATATATATCAGAGATGAATATGATTACATACTCACATTTATTTTGAAATATTATTATGATTGAAACCCCTCAAGAACATTGCAAATAAACCAGAACAAAACAGTGTAGTCCCAAGGCTCTCTGAACAAAACAAATGCAGAAACAAACACAAGTCTGCAGCAGTCAACAGTGAAGGCTGTAACAATACCTCACAAAACAAACCTCCTACCAAAATACAGTGCTGATTTAAAACTCCAGTGTCTAAAGACATTTCAAAAATCAAATCAAGGAAGATACGGTATATAAATAATAATATACATTAAAACGTCACTACCAGTGGAGATAAAAGCTCTGTGCAGTGTTGCTTTTCCCAAAGAAACTCACCAAAACTGTGAATGAACCCCTCAAACTGATGTAGTAGTTACACTCACGTGTCCTAATTTCCAATAATGAAGTTAAAATTGTTGTGGTCTTACATGTCCCATTTGACTGATATTGGGAGACTTGATGGTGTGATTTAGCTTGAAATACCAGAAACTACCACAGAAAACTTCTCTGGATGTTTAACTGAAGAACTGAGGGGCACAATTGATAACGTTTGAATTAAAGGTGGAATGCAACACTTGTAGGGACCAATACTGATATCACTTGGACTACATTAACAAAATCTAACTACATGGAAAACATTAGTGGCAGAATTTAATGTGACGACCACTGTGCCCTCATGGTGTAATGGTGACATGTTTAAACGTTTCTTCATCTGGGGCAATGAGCTGAACATCTTGTCCTATTTGCATCAGAGCAGAATTAAGCAGATTACATTGTTACTCTAGATGTAAACAGAGAGCCGTAGAAGATGGTAAAAGAGCCACAACCAAATAACATTTAAAACTCAAAAATAAATTATTAAAATAAACTTATAAATATGAAAATGGTGTAGGGTTAAAAGTTCTCTTAGGGATAATTAGATCAGGTGAGCCCATAGCAGTGGCATGGTGAGGTGGCTGTCTCTATGATCCGAGTGGGTTAAAAGCAGAGTGGCAGGTGGGAATGGGAATGTTGGACCAGGGAGGAAATGAACACTGAGCATTTGGTTGCTTCCATCTTTCTAGAACATCAATGTCACGTCTCCTCTTTATCTCTATAGCCTTAAAGTGAAAAGAATAAAAGGGACAAAATCAACAACCTTGGTGACCAACTTGTAATAATACTAGGAATTTGTGTTGTCATGATACTAGAATTTCAAACTTCATATCTATACTAAGTAATACACTTGATACTCAATACCAATTCCAATAACACAATGATAATTAAAAAACACTCTTTATTTAGACAATAGAATGTGTTTTCAACATTAAATTTATTTAGACAATAGAATGTGTTTTTCAACATTAAATAACAGTACTTTCTTTTATATTCCCATGTGGCCTTATATCTGTGTAGTCCTTCAGTCGTCCAGGTAGGTTTCATAGTGGTCCATGGGCGTATACTAGTCTATATGGTCTTATACTTGTTCTGACACAGCTCAAGATCACTCTAAAGCTGTTTAGGAAAGGTTCATTTCTGTCCTGTGAGTGACTATTTTAGTACCGATACCTGCTCAAATGAGTATCTAGTTTCGATACTAGTTTTAGTCTCGATTAGTATGTGATTTTTGATACTTTTGATAAACACTACTAGGAATGTCCTGATCCAGATATGAGAGGTGTTCTGCATGGTTGGATCTGATCTGAACTTAAAACATGCTAATTCAACAAAAAAGTGCACCGACTTGTTTACAGTGTCATTTTTGCATTATGTGTTTGCTCTTATATTGATCTATAAAAACGTATTGTATTAAAACAACAACACAGACACATGTCTATATATAAATAATAATACAAAATGGCTGACATTGAGGTACATTCTTGGGACATTTATAATAAATACTCAGGTGTACTGGGCAGTGAAACGGTTTACCTGAGGAGTGTCAGTAGTTTAAAGAACAGTCAGCATGGTCTGAACTCCACAGTCCACAAAGCTCTGCAAAACAAACACATGTCGTCATTCACTACAGTATTTGAATGACATGCATGTTCTAAGGTTAATACGACTACTTTCCAATTACAGCAATGTTACTGTTCTGCAACCTTGGGGTTGAAGTGGGGTGTAATAACAAGTCAATTTCATACAGTAAATTAGACCCAAGATTTAGCATATTTAACCTAGTAATGTTCACATATAAAATATAATGACACTTTTAATAATAGTTTTGGATTCAGCTGTAGGTCTGCAGAATCCTGCTTTTAAACATATAGGGCATTTCTATCTAAACAACTCCCCCTAGTGGACGTCTGGTGCAAACAACAGAAAATGAGTGAAAAACACCATGAATCATTTAACTGTTCTGTGACACATGTTGGATATATCAAAAGTACTATGGGTCTAACAATACATCAATATAGATCAATATATGAATACACACCTCTGTGGTATATCAACATAAAACATTAATATTTTAATAAATTGTTGTTGTTTTTAAAATAAAAAACGTGTCAGTAAAGTCTTTCTCAGCTATGCAAGATACATGTGGAAGCGGTGCACTGGCTAAATAAAGACTTGTATGTGGACATGCATTTCCAGTTTAAGAATTTTCAATCAGCTAATATTGTTTAATATTGATTGTAGACATGTGTATTGAGCATTGTCATAATAGTACAGCAGCATTTATACTAATACTAAATTATGTAAAACTATATCCCGTGATTTCAACTGAAATTTTGATTCACACTCCTGTTAGGGAAGCTGAATCATCACATATTATTGCTGTGAAAATATTCACCTGGCTGACCGGTCGAGTCCTCTGGTCTGGGGTCCAGGGAGATGGAGAGTACTGCATTTTCGGAGAGGCGTGGTCAGAGTCACCAAAGACCTAATTTTTCTCTACCTAACAGTGTGTATGCTGTACCTGGTATGCATAAGGATTCTGTGTGTAGTTCACTGGCATTGGGGGCACCATCACTCCTCCAAAACTCGAGTAGTATGGCTGTGACAAAACAAACAGAACCTAATATGAACACCAATCCAAACTAATCACTCCTTGATAATGACAGAACTTAACTAAGAATGTATAAACTATAATTAACCCACTTGCACTGACTATTGTTCTGCCCATGCTGTATATTTTGTGATTGTACAAAGTCTATCTTGATTTACCTAAAACAAAGTTTGTGAATTTTTGTTCAGCGACAACGACAATAACACCTTTTCTGATTCAGATGGTCATTAATACACCCTTCTTAAGATTGGATTATACTTTCTGCACAGAGACAAACAGAGGGAACGTGGGCAGTATTTATAGTCTGTGTGGCCCATGTGGCTGCAGACAGCAGAAGTCAAAACTAGCTACTAGGAACTACTCATTTCTGCATGGACCGTCCGCATAGTTACAAATTTTCTCGAGACAGTGACGCGGAAAATCAGGTCCGTGCGGAGGAGATGTGTTTTCAAAAATGACGAAATTAGGCCGAGCAGACGTGTTAAGCATAAATCAAGCTCAACGATGAGTTGCATCACATAAAAGAATTGCATATCACAAATGATATATGTTGAGCAATATGATATGGCCCAGTCCTAATCTATAATGTACCTGACTGTATGGGCTGCCTCCACTGATGATGGGTGAGGGGCCCCCACCCATGGGTGAGCAGCATGTGCAGTAGAAGTACTGTGTGGGACTCATCCATGGAGCTGGACCTAACAAGCGGGGAGGCAGAGACCCTGGGGAGCGAGCAGAACATTAGGACAGTTTGTGCTGACAAATGATGACTCATCTGACCCAATACATACTGGCACTTCTTTCTTTCATGATGGCTGGGCCCAACTTGAGTTTGCGGCCTTTAAAACTGATTGGTTGCTATGGTGAGAAAGAAAACACTTTTAATGGTAAGGAATACAGAGTGAGAGTTTTGAAGCATATTCACTTACGTCAATGATTGACTGAATGTTGACTTCTTCACTGAAGTACACAAAGCCGTACCTGTGCCACAAGACAATGAAGACCAAAACCTCACAGTGCACCTTTCACAGCTCCATGAGGACTTACCCTTTGCAGATCCCTCCACGGTATGTGATTATTTTGACTTCTTTAACAGCCCCAAACCTTGCAAAGAAGTCACGCATTTCATTTTCATCTACCTGTAGAAGAAAAATGATTTCATAACATCACTTATTCAATTTGACCATATTAAACTTTGTAAACTGCCCCTGTGGGACTAATCTGTAATTCCTCTTCCCTAATTAAGCCATCTGTTTATGAATGACCTATTTTTGGAATTAATACAGTGCAGAAATAAACTTTCCTGATGGAATTGGTACAGACCCAAATTTTTAAAACTACAGATAGAAGTAGTTCTTAATCAAAATAACTACATGACATATCATTAAAACAAAGGTGACAATAAGAAGTTCACAGGGGATTTCCTTGACAAATGAGAAGAAGTAAGTCAAGAAAAAACAATCCCTTACCTTCATATCAATTCCACCAACAAATAGGGCATTGGGAGTGAGCTTGCCTTCAGGCAGAATGTATCCATTTGACAACCTAAGGGAGGGGGAGGTCTGGGTGCTGCTTCTGGGCTTGTTGATATCCTTAGAGAGGGAATTAAAAAACAGAATTAGACAATTATGTATGTACCATCTGTCTGTAGAACTTAAAATGCACACATATTTGGTACAACATGAGTGATATTCAGGTTTCAGCTAATAATTATGTTTGCTATACTATTTGTTAATTAGCCTTTTAATGAGTGCGCACGCTCGTGTCTTATAATAGAAACACTCAACAGTGCACAACAGTGCATCGGTTCATTTGGCTGATTGATCAATTTAAGCGTTAACGTCAAGTCATAATGTCAAGCCTGTAGTCTCTACAGTCCAGCCCCAGATTAGCCATGGCCATGATAATTAGGGCCCGAGCAAATGTGCGAGGAGGGCAAGCAAAATTAGAGGTCGACTCAAATTTAATTCACATAACATTGCCAAGAACCTGTTACAGTGGTGCCCCCTGGAAAATGAAAATGCATTATGACATAGAAGGGGGCGGAACCTATTTTTTCATCATGGACACATAAAACTAAGCAGGTACATAATGGCCATAAACCACGCAGGACGTCAGCCATATTGGGTCAAACTTGAGACGTTCAAAATCTGGTCCTCATACTTCAACAAAGTTATCCTAGGGTTTAGATTTGACAGACTCCAAACTGAGGCAGCATCATCAGAACATATCTGGGATCAAAAGCTGTTAAAAGAATTTGCATAAGTCTCAAGGTGTGGGGGTAACAAGCTCTTAACGAAGCAGCCATTTTGAAAGCATTAGAATTCCTGTAACTTTTGCAAACATCATTGGATTCAGAAGAACCCAATGTAGCGTTTCTGTATTTTGATGATCTGGACATACTAATTTATATCTTTTAAAATGGGTCTCCATCACCCCCTGCAAACTCATAATGGAACGGAAAAATGTAGTTTGTCATAGACTAATGAAATTTGGTTCACAAACCCTTAATTTAATTCTGAGCAAAAACACCAATGAAGATCTCATTCTATCTGCAGCCATATTTGCATTACAACATATATAAATTTACACATAAATTTATGAAAAAAGTCAATGGGAGGTAAAAAAAAAAAAAAAAGTTTTTGACGTAATCCAATGAAATTTGGTAGACACATTCTTTCAGTGACCCCGAGCAAAAAAGTCTATGGGGCCCACACCTTATCTCTGATGTGGAGGTGGCCATTTTGAATCAAAATATGCAGATGTCAAAAAGCCAGCCCCACACTTTAACAAACCTGACCTAGGGTATTTAGCCGACGGACACCAAACTGAGACCGCATATTCAAGACATATCTGGGATCAAAAGTTGTTAAAAGAATTGACATAACTCTCAGGTAGGGATGCACAACAATATTAGTGCTTGATTATTATTGGCCGATAATAGCAATTACGACTTCACACCGATAATTCTATGATTAAATTATACTGAGTTTATGAGCAGGCTACAACCCAATACTGTTACTTCATATTTGTAAATGTCATATTTTTAAGGCTTTATATGTATTATATGGTCTGCTTTAATCACATTTAGGTCTATAAACTAAAACAAACAAATAAAAAAAAAAAGTTATACTGGTACATTACAAAAATCTGGTTCATTTAAAATGTATTATCGGTTTTACTTTATCAACGACACACATCTTCAAATTACCAGTTATCAGTATTGGTTAGGACCGGGTAACAAAATCTATTATATTGATTAATCGAATTTTAAGTTCAGATCAATTTGTATCTATTTACAGTCTAAAACAAAAATGATCATTTTAGCCAATAGGAGGTTACCATTTACTTTAATTGAAATAATTACACATCTTTTTGGTTTTGACATTTTTTTGTAGTTTGCAGAACATTTTTAGCAGAGAAGAGGAAAAAATAAATAAACAATCAAATCGAAAATCTTTCTTTTCTTTTTTTTTTTTTTAAAGAGAGAACTCGCCCAACCCTCATATCTAAAGACATCGCGGATCACAAGTCTCAATGTAAGATAATAACCAGCTGTGAACTAAGAGACCATTTGGGAAGCATAAAAATCCAATGGAAGTATAATCCTGGTCATTTCTGCAGACATCATGGTCATTTAAAAAGACCTAAAGTAGCGTTTGTGTATTTTCATGACCTGGGCATAATATGTGAATTAAATGTACATATCTAAAAATGTCTCTCCAGCCCCCTCTTCAAAGTTAAAGTTAAACAGAAACATTTATATCCAATGTGATGGTGGGATTTTGAATCGTCATGCGGGGCTGATCGGGCTGAGTCCTCCCACTGCAGCGCGCCCTTCTACGGCTACGAGGGCTGCGAGTTTTAATCTTATAAAGTAGTCACACAAACCTCCCTAACAAATATTTAAACTTCCGCCACAAAAGACAGTTTAAAAAGTGTTCTCAGGGTTTTCGCTATTTTGTTCAATGCATTTTTCCACACAGTTTAGCTAGTGCGCCCTTTCTGCAGTTCGCTCATGTTCGCACTCGAGCTTAGCAGGTAGCTTACTTGGCGTACAAACTACCTCCTTCGTTGGTAATTGCCATATTGCATGTTGTTAAACTGTGTAAATCACACGCGAACATTTACACGTACAACATGACTAGCTCTGTGTACGGGTAAATGCAAAAGTAAAAGTACTTACCATGACTAAAACAATAAAAAGAACATGAACTAGAACAGAACAGGGGCACAGATTGCCGCGTTTCGCGCGAGCGAGCTAACAACAACTACGTCACACACAACAAGACCACACCCAGCGCGCGTGCACGCCCGACAAAACAGGACCAAAACCAACTTTTGAAAACATTATAAAATAAAAAATGTCTTATCTTCTCGTGAATTTATTTATTTATGTATTTATGTATTTATTTACTTTAACTTTAAAGCGCCAGCAGGCTGGCGTGGACTTCTGACTTCCTTTGCGCTCGTTTTACAGGTAAACTGCACCATATGTCACTGCCAGCAGAGAGCGGCAAAGGAGCACATTGGACCATCTTGGACAGCACTAAAACGTGTTCTCAAATAGGAAGTACTGTCAAATAATTACAATTATAGGTACCAGTATTGCTGCCAAAAGGCACATCAGAGTGCATTGATCAGAGTATCTTTTCTAGTTACTTTTTAGCGCAATTTTAGAATTATTTTATATTAATCTTCTTTAATGCAAAACCTGATCAGTTTAACTGCGTAAAACTGAATTTAGTCGTTTTAAACCACAGTCCGCATTTCCTCTTAGCTCTGGCCAATCAGAGCAGGCGATGCGGTGCTGCTATATGTTTGTTGGTGAAAGAAGCCGGAGACAGTCGTGAGATACCTGTGCATTTGGACAATTTGGACTTGAAAAGTGCTCGGTAACTTCTGTTATTTAAAATATTACGTAATGAAGTACAATTATCTTGTTACATGCGAGAATTCAACTCATTTATCTTACAAGTACAGGTTTTAACTCAAAAAGTGATTACCCCAAAAACTTCTGGCTACTACTACTACTACTCCTACTTCTACTACTACTACTACTACATAAATCACTTTTTACCTTACGAGCATGCACATTCATCAAAGACGTATATATTTTGCATAATATTTAAAGAACACCAAACAAAAGGTCCATAAATCTGCAATGTGTCAGGATACCGCCCACTGTGTTGCCATAGTGACGGTCCACTGCCCAACACCGTTTCAGTTTACACCAGCAGCAGCAGCAGGAGTTGGAGTTAACGCCAATACTCTTTTATGTGCTATTATGTGAACTTTAACCTTATTTGCACATAAGGTAAGTGTCAAAACTCTTCCAGGGCAATATTTTCATTTAGGACACGTTTTAATATATGCGTAAAACATTACGCACTAATTTAGCTGCATCAACAAATTGTGAGCTAGCGTTAACTGTCAAAAGCAAAACCAACTTGATTTTTTTTAGGAACTTATTTTCGTCTGACTGTCTGTTTTTATGTTTTTTATGTTTTCAGTTTTTCAGTCATATTGGCGACACATGATCTGTGAAAGATGGAGCGGCAGAGACAGGTAGGCTTCTTACTGCGGTGAAGTTGGTTTCACGCATGGATCGGTTTCACGTTGGACGTTGAATATTCGCCTCCGCAACAACAGCGGAAGCGTCCACTGACTGTGCCCCGCGCGCTCGAGCACAGTGCGGGGAGCCGTATTCTGAAGTACCGCTAGGTGCGCTCGTTAGGAACCGTCAATAAATTACTGTTGTAGTGAATGGGGTTTGATTAAAAAATTAACCGCTTGGAATTATCAAACACAATTATGAAATGAAAAAAAAAAGTCTTGAAACAAATGAAAAAAATATTAAATGTAACTGTGCACATATATTTTATGAAACATTTGGCATTTAATTGTATTTTAATGTATTTTTATGGTTAATTAATTAATGTGGAAGGACTAATTTCAATACTTCATAAGTTCCACCTTGAAGAGGAAGCACTAAATCAGCACATCAGTTGTATTTTTAACTAACAACAGGTCAATGTTTTGGTTTTTTTTAACTAGTTTGTTTAGTATTTTCCAAATCCTTTGCATATTTTGTCTTTGTTGTTCTAGTAACTTATGTCAATATTTCTTCTTACTTTTTATAACTGTATTAAGCTGTTTATTATTATTATTATTATTTTATATTTATCTTATGCTTCTTTTGTCCTACATGCTACAAATTGTATATATAATACATTTTTCTTTTTACATGCATTACCTTTGATAATCCATGGTTTTTTCATATGATTCTCAGTAAATTTGTTTAGGAGAGCATCATATGCTACATTGACATCTGTAGAGTAAATTTCACTTCAACTTTGATTACAAATATCCTTCTTGAATGCTTTGATGTTTTCAGCAGTACAACATCTTATACATTTATAGTGGCTCTTTGTCTGATTTCTCTTTCTCTCACTTGCCATGTAAACCCCTTGTTCTGTTGCTCCTAATGACATGTGAGTCTTTCACAGTTTTTCTGTAACATTATCCCAACCCATTTCCAACATACCTGCTCAGCAGATTCAATCATTTGTAGCTGTCCAGATCTTTCAAGTTCCTTATCACAACTGACAGTTATGCTCAAGTCCATTTGGTCGAATGTAAACCTTCCCATTCCTTGTCCATGTAGCTTGGATTTTGCTTTGCTTCTTGAGTAAGCGGCTACATTTAAATGTTAAATGTTAATTTATGTAGACTCCTGTGCCTTTCAGTTTTCTGGATTGTCACAATAGATCAATCTTTTCATATTGTCAACATAAGCTTTTGTCACTTGTAGACTGACAGTGGAAAGAGTAACCAAAACATTCACTCAAGTAAGAGTACTTCAATGAAAATATTCCTCAGGAGTAAAAGTATATGTAGCGTGTTATTAGCTACTATTAATGAGTTATTAATATATAGCAATTGCTATGCTAACAAGTGGGTAATTGGGCTAGGATCAGAAGGCTAGATACTCTGAGATTCTACTAGAAAAGTACTCTGAAAAGTAAAATTTCTTAAAAAATTACATCTCATTTTATATTGTGAGCATAACTAAATAAGCAAAAATAAATAAGCACACATGTTTCACTACTATCATTTGTGTTGACTGACTTGATAGAGTCATAAAATGTTACTTTCCCCTCTTAAGTTTGGTGTTTGGCGTAAAAGCACAATGATCATCCTCAGTGTTATACAGATATGTCTTATGTCCTTAGATGAAAGATGATTCTATCTACAACATGAGTGAGAACAGAGGATTTCCTATGCTTCCTCCTCTGCCCAAGACCTGCGATGAAGACCCATCCGATCTGTATCAGGTAACGTTATCCTAGAGGAGACTGTGGAGGACCCCACAGGAGAGTTGATTTGAACTGTTAAAAAAGTCCCTCTCAAATAAGACTTTGACATTACAATCACAAGCAAGATAGCATTAGCCAACAGTTTCAGTTTCAGTTAGTCACTCTCACCTTTTTCGTTGAAAATGAAACACCTAAACAGTACCATGAACACTTGTAGTGATCACAGGCTCCCGAAAGTGTTTTGTTTAAATCCATTTTGTAGTGTTTCTTGACTTTTCACACAATGAACTTATCAGGCTGTGTTTGCTCATTTATGCATTGTGTCCCCATGGTAAATGCAGAACATTCCACCATTGACATTCATGCAGTACACCTCCAGCATGATGTCACTGCAAAGTATCAATAGTAAGGACTAGTACTACCATAGTCTCTCAGTATAAACCTGTGGGAAACACTGGTTAAACTATGGCTATTCCTTGAATGCACTCTCTAACCACACAGGTATGAATAGTTCAACATATTCTCTCTCTCTTCTTTATATCACTGTACAGATAGTCCAGAGGCACAACCTTTACCCGCCTATTCTCCAGTTCAGCTCCAGGACCTTGGCAGTTCCTTACAAAGAGCTGAGGCACCATCGAACCCCAAGTCAGTGTATTGGGAACAACTACAGCCCCCGCGCCCAAGATCTCAACATTGCCAAACTAAAGAAGAAGATATGCAAAGTGCGGCCGGCAGGAGCTCGTATCCTTCCATTTTTATTCATTCAATGCTAGCTAGACAAACATAGTGACAAATACAGAACATATACATATACAGTACAAGACCGTACATGTTCCAATCAACAATATCATTTAAAGTTCAAACATGGGTTAAAATAGGTTAAGGTTAGGAGTTAGGTTAAAGCGGGGGTATTATGCAAAATCAACATTTTGGAGCTTTCTACCTATATCCATATATATAACATTGTTTCTCATCAAAAACATGCCTGAAGTGGTTTTATATGTCATCCATGCATGTTTGATTAATCTTGTGATCTCTCCTGGACCCCATTCGAACCCTCCTTACAGTTAACAGTAAAATTCTGTCTGATGCTCAGCCTCAATAAAAGGTAACATGGTGATCTAAGTGTATGATATATAAGTATAATACCCCCTCTCTAAGGTTAGGCAAGTAGTGACTATGGTTAAGGTTAGACTCAGTCTGTGTGTATTTTTACATGGTATGCATGCATTGAGAATGGCACAGCAGAGGCGAATGATAATAGTAATAATTATCAAGTAAGTAACACAATAAAACAGAGAATAGAAATATAAAAAAAATATTAATGAAAGTAACCCAAGGCAAGGTAAGGGAATGAAAAAAATTTATAATAATTTTCATAAATTAAAAGCAAAATAGTAGTGACGGCACAGTTTTTTCCTTCCCTTCCTACCCTTTCATTTTTAACTCATCAAATTGTGCTGTTGGTAAAATGAGAAATATGCAACAGTAATTGATGGGCAATGTATGACTTTAACAAAATCATAGATTCCACTTCATCTGTTGCAAGACGGACAGCTACACTGAGGGCCGGGTAAGAGTCAAAACGTGTATAAGATGAAATGTGAAATAAGGAGATGACAGTTTTAGTAGGTATGGTTTTACTCATTGGTAGAGGTTCAGCTGTAGATTTTGGAGTAAAGCCAATGTTATGTTTTATATAATTTATTTAAAGCCACAGTATGTAACTTTTTAGCCAATATAGACTAAAATAAAAGCATGTTTTTTCCGGTTGTTTTTATTGCACTGAAAAACATAGAAAAAAATGCATCCTTAGTTACTGTGAGTGAGTCTTATTTGGCCTGGAGGATCGCCTCCTCCTCCTTCCTTTGGCTATAATATTGTCTCCATGGAGAATGTTCTAAGTATGGTTTTAACTTTCTATATTTATGAAATCCGGTGATGTGCCACCTTCAAAAATTTACACTGTACCTTTAAGTCCAGGAAAAAAATAAATACGACATACTATACATTTTCTGTTTCAAATAAACCATTACATATGTATATCATTATTATAACATTTTGTTCATGGTAAACCACAATTTTAATCTAAAACAAAAATGCAGAATTACTCAAGCATGCAGTTGAAACATTTTTCAACTCTGGCATCTGACGCCTGTGGCGTTGAGGCTTAAGCGTGCCGTGTGAATGCACAAGACACGCCGCGTGAATGATTGAAACACATCGCTAAAGCGTTGGACCAGCCTAAACGTGCATCCCCCATAGACTTTGCATGTAAACCTGATGTCCCCTGGTCTGAATGCAGCATAAGACAATGTAGAGGAACCATTCTAACATAGAGAAAAGCTAATCAAAATGAATTTTTAAATAAGACTTTGAAAAAGCCTCTTTCAGGACTAGATTACCGTAGTTGTATTGTCATTTATTGTGTTGCTTGAAATATAAATGCTGTGTTAACTGAATGTGATACTAAAGTGACTATACTTTACTATACTATACTAGAAATAAATTGTGGACTCATGTTAGCATTATGACAGCACAGTCTGTAATTTTGATGAATCTGTAAAGTTGATACAGAGTTGTAATTTAAAATGGGTAAGTATCCAGTAATCCATATCCATATTTTTCCAGGTTTTACGGTTCAGTGACACCTCTACCCCCTCTGTCGAGAAAAGTGCCCAGAAGTCGCGCCATAAGTCCCAAGGAACAGCGAGATATCATGATGCATCAAGAAAAGAAACACAATAGCCTAGACCCCACTGATAAGGACTTAAAGGTACCAAATATAGTGAATGACCAAGTTTTATAGTGCAGTATCAGTATATAATGCTTTGTCTTAGAGGTACGAGTACTACATCAACACTGTCCCGTGCTCCATGCTGCCCCCGGAGCCTGCTCACCAGATGGACAACATTCTGAGCCTGCTGCCCCCTCTTGGTGTGGGGGAGAAATACAACCTCAAAGTGCAGTTATTACGAGCCAGCCTGGAGGAGGAGGTCAAAATGAACTATATCTTTGAGCTCAAGAAATCTATAGGTATTTATTTGACTCATAATTTAAGCATTTCAATGTGTATGTGATTGGCTATGGTTTACTCAGTCACAAACACATCTTGTTTTATTTTTTTACGTACAATGAAGCATGATTTAAATGAGTTTATTTTAAGCTGTATGATTTGTGTCTATACTACGTTTATTGTATTAAGTCATAAAAGAGAAAGCTAGATCTGAACCATTATCATTTTTAGTAACAAACGCAACACAATGAAAGAGGCAAGCATTAACTAATCTGGCTGATGCTAGATGTGTGGCACTCTAAACTGAGTAGTACACATTATCACAGTACTACACAATCTAGGATAACTCTCTGAAAGCAATCAGGACCTATCAGGACCTTTGTTGAATCCAGTTCAGAGAAAAGCACAGACATCTTTCTCTCCACAAATGCACAAAGCACAAAAACAAAGTAGTCCGTATTTTCGCTGAAATAGACTGAAGTACGTCTGAAGTACGTCTGTTGGCGTTACCATTTGGTTTGCTTTGCTTTATTTGGGTGCTTCACCTTTGGCTCTGCGCCAAACCACAATACTGCTCTGTGAATCGTCTAAAAAACTGGTGCCCAATGTATCCTGTGAGTTTGTGAACTCACAAATATCGAAACAATTCATCTTGGTGTGTAAGGTTAAGCAATAACTGTATATTAAATACATATTTAGTAAAACCTATTTTCATCATAAATGACAAAAAGTTCACCGCTTGAATTGGCAGTTTGACAGTGACAACATTACTAGCCAACGATTAAATCATGTCATGTTCCTTGAGGCAGTGATGGCACAAAAAATATATTATGCAATACAATTTGTGCAATATTAATTTCTCTCATTTGATTTATTATTTAAGCAGACATTTTTGATCAGTGTAGGTATTTTTAAATGTATCATATGTTTATTGGGGGGGGGCACAATTTCCTCTGTTAATGGGAAACTGTGATGTGTGATGTTGTACAGTGGACTACATCCTAATGGAGCCCTCCGAGCACCAGAGGCTGTCCATTGGCTGCATCCCACAGCCCTTCCCCCAGAGGGTGGTCCGAGCTCCGGTGCCCTGGGCCCACAGCTACCGTCTGGCTAAAGAGTGGCACCAGCAGCACCTGTTCACCATCAACCAACTCATGCTTCTACTGCAAGACGCATGGATCAGCAGGTGAAAGGACTCATTCAAGCTACACTATTGACAGTTACACTAATCGTATCTTTGAGCAGTCCTTCTTTAACTATATAGTGTTTTTTTTATGAAGTTTCATATAACTTTAGACTATGGGGTGTAAACACTTACATTTCATACATTATATTTCTTCTACCATATTTTAGGGGTGGGTGATATGGCAAAAAACAAATATCACAATGTTCTTGGAGCTAGATCACAAACATGTACACTTTGTATTTTTCTGTTGCCTAGGGATATGAAAAGTACCGAACATCAGATATAAATCATATACACTGCCTGTCCAAAAAAAAAGTCGCCACCTGGATTTAACTGAGCAAATAGGTACGAGCCTCCTATACAGGTCAGGTCTAGGTTCAGCAACAGTATGTGCTCAAAGAACAAGGTCAGCTGACCACCTGAATATACTGAATGACCAGGTTATTCCATCAATGGATTTTTTCTTCCCTGATGGCACAGGCATATTCCAAGATGACAATTCCAGGATTCATCGGGCTCAAATTGTGAAAGAGTGGTTCAGGAGCATGAGACATCATTTTCACACATGGATTGGCCACCACAGAGTCCAGACCTTAACCCCATTGAGAATCTTTGGGATGTGCTGGAGAAGGCTTTGCGCAGCGGTCAGACTCTACCATCATCAATGCAAGATCTTGGTGAAAAATTAATGCAACACTGAATGGAAATAAATCTTGTGACATTGCAGAAGCTTATCGAAACAATGCCATGCCATAATCAAAGCTAAAGGTGGTCCAATGAAATATTAGATTGTGTGACCTTTTTTTTTGGTGGCAACTTTTTTTTTGGCCAGGCAGTGTATATAAAACTAGTATCGAAACTAGATACTCATTTGATCAGGTATTGTATCGATACTAAAAAAAGTCACATACATAGGACAGAAATGAATCTTTCTTGAATGCTTTACAATGATCTTGAGGTGTATCAGAACAAGTATAAGTATAAGTAAATATAAGACCTCATAGACTAGTTTGCGCCCATGGACCACTATGGAACCTACCTGGAAGACAGAGATTACACAGGAAGAAGCAACAAGGTAATATAAATGGTAATATAAAAGAAAGTACTATGATTTAATGTTGAAAATTACATTATATTGACTAAATAACAACTGTTTTTTGTTATCATTGTGGTATTAGAATCAGTATTGAGTATCGAGTCTATTCTTTAGTATCGGAATCAAGTTTGAAATTAAAAAAAAATATTGCCTTTTAGGTAAATAAAGTAATCTGCTTCTTCTGAAAGTTCACACTTCACTGTGATTGGGTAAATCCAGCTGTCAATCACTCTAATTGGAGAAGGAGGTCTGTGTTTGAGCAGACAGCAGTGTTAAACTGAGAAATAGTGAATCAGGATTTGGTGCTATGACCAAAATAGCAGATTGCCACAGGAATGAGATCACAATTCGATTTTCATCACCATATTGATTATTTTCAATCTTAATAAATTGTGGGATTTTATTTTGTAAGAAGCCCTCTGGAAAATAACCATTACTGTAAAATACTGTAGGTCAAGCTTTATTTTTGCTGGTCTTAAAAAGTCTTAAAAAGTTTTAAATTTGATTTGTCCACAACTGCAGAAATCCTGTATATTTCAAATACATTTTTCACATTGATTCACAATTGATAGAAGGATTGATATAAGTGCTGTCATGCTGGTTTAAATGAATAATTAACAAAATTTGCTTTTGAATTGTTTGTATAATTTCCTAAAGTACTCTTTCCATCATGTGACATTGTATTGTTAAAGTGTGCAATACCAATCCCAACATGTACTTTGTAATATCAAAGGGGATAACCAAATGATGAATGCTAAAATGACCAAATAAGTCCCTCAAATCATCTACACTTTTATACAAGATACATTTACCTGGGTTGGTTTCTTGTGGGTTCACTGAAAGTAAGTCAGTGAAGGAGTCTTTTGGATCACAGCTCACCTGTTGGCTTGCAGTGCAGCCAAGCCATCTGTAGCCGTCTAAAAATTCAAACAAAAAACAAGTTAGCCTACAATTATGCTGGGCTTGTGATAGAAATAGTCTATAATGCATCTATAATGCATTGTCAGCAGTCACATTTATAGAGGACTATCTGAACGTCTTTATGATCTAAATCAATAAGATTTGGCCCATCCCTAATTAATATGCAGAGATTTCTATTATATTGGTAATCACTCATATAAAGACCTAGTCACTAATATAAATGGCCAGGTTCAACATTTGGGTTTTATCCGTATGGATATATAATATCTCATCAAATCAATAGGGGAAGGTGGACTGGCTCTTGACCCAATTTAGGAGTATGACTATATCATTGTAGAATACCAGATACACCAATACACATCTAAACAGTGTAAATGATAACTGTTTTGCTGTGTTCCTAGCTTTTCCTCCTTGCAGTTTGTTCATCTTGAAGACCTGTTCTCTGCCAATCTCCCTCTGCTTCCTTCCGAATTCGAAGAGCTCATTCAGAAACAGTGCCAAAGAACACGCGAGGACCTGCTGAAGCGGTGAGTGTGTAGTCCTGATAAGTCTGTCTGCAGCTTGTTACATTCACTTTGTACTGAGGTAACCTAGTCTCCATGTAGACTCGAGCTCCTGTTTCACCCTCTTCCGCTTTGTCAGGGACATGTCCAACCAGTACAGGTGTCCACTGCAGTCCAACCTGTTTGACCACACAGCCAGAGATTTGGATTATAATGCTTTGTTTGTACCTGTCTGATGTTGTGTATTAATTTTTAACACATAACATTTTAAGATTGCCATGTTACCTTGTTATCCTCACTAAAAGTGCATTCACACTTTTTCATTCAGTCGTTTGGTCTTGGTTTGGTCCAGTTCTAATCCTGGTTCAGTTCAGTAATACCAGGTTTAGTTCCAGTTTAGTCTAAATGTTGATATGGTGTCTGTGTGAATGCCCCCTGACTCAGCCAAGCAAAATTCCTTTGACCTCACTGAATCCGAGCTCAAAAGGAGTGGGTAAAACCTACCTGGTCCATTTGGTGTCAGTCTTCTTCTCACAGCAGTTAAATTGCGATGTGCCTATAAGATAAAAAGTATTTGGTAACAGCATGTGTTGTGTTACAGGTGGCTGCCTCACTGCGCGTCCCTGTGTCGGGCCTGTGAGGAGCTGTGGTTGCCTCTGGTGATGTCTAAAGAGGAGCAGGCCTCTTCTCTCTTCTCTGTGGAGATGTTTAACTGTGTGGCCACACTCATGTCCCTGCAGCTCCGCAGCCTCGTCATCAACTCACTGGAGAGCCTCCTCTGCTTCTTCAACATACACAAGGTCCAGCTCAGCAAACACGCTAGTCTTAGATTAGCAATAAAAGGCTAGGGATCAATGCCATGACCTATGGGACTTTAAATTTTAATAATTATGATTGAAATGCCTCTGTATCAATACAGTGAGGGATTCTGACACAGCTCATTTATTAATCTGTCTATGGAAAAAGCAGTGCTCCTCACAGCCATGAGTTCATGAATAGATTACTTTTTGGTCATCAAATCCCTATCATGCTTCAAATCATGTCAAGAAGGAATAGACTCTGCTTTATTACACCTAATGTAATCGTCTAGTATATAGACCTAATCCCTCTAGTGTGCTCTGTGTTTCCCTAAATCTCTAGTAGTGTATAACCAAGACGCAATATATCACATACAAACACTTAAGAAGTCCCTTGTTTTACTGCACAGACCACGGTATACTGTCACACTGTGGTATTTTTGTTCACAGTTATCATTCCTTGGAAATTTCATTGTGTCCCATCCCTATATGGAGTAATGCTTTTCAAATGAACAGTCACGTGTTAAAAACATGAGATGTAGTGTTGGGTATAATAGAAAATCTTGAATGAAACTGAAATAATTATATAGCTCTGACAACCAAATCTCAGTTATTCACAAACACAAAGGGCAATACATTTGGTTGTTATCATTTGTAAATAATCTTACTTTATTTTGGGTTTAGCTTTCTCAGCTTTATCAGTTACCAAGGGAGGCACAATACACACATTACCAAACACATCGTGATAAGTTTTCAGATTGTCTAAAAAAAAACCTTAAGAAAAAATACAAAATTGATTTAAACAACACAGCCTGCGACCAATACAAGCGTTCATGGTCACATTTAGGTCTTTGATTTTCAACAAAAAAGATGATAGTGAAAAACGGCTGGCTAATGCTAGCTAGCTTGTGACTGCAATGACACAAGCTGTCACAAGTGAGGAACTTGTTTAACAGCTCACCTGCTGTAGTTCCAACTAAGCCAGCTTTTTCTGGCCAGATTGTGTGAAAACAAAGCTCAGTCTAACTTGAGTAACAGAGCTTCAGATAGAGCAGTGCCTCTAGTTAGCTTCACTCCCAGAGAATGTTGATGACATCAGCTGCAAAGTATCAATACTTTAGTAAAAGGAATTGTGCCCAAATGCCAGTGGAATGGTATCTGTATATGTGTGTGTGCTTCAGGATGGCAATGACTTTGGCACGTCCTTCAGTGAGCTGCAGTACACTCAGGCTCAAGTGCTGGTGCTTAAGCTCAGGGTGCACCAGGCCCACATCATCTTTGAGCCCAGCTTTGACCAGTGCTGGCCCTACATCTACAGGGCCTTCATGGAGATCATTAAGAGCGCTAAGGACATACCAAGGGTAAGAAACATGGACTGGACATGGACCGCTTAGGGCTGCAACGATTAACAAGGAACACTTTTTTCTGACAGTCTAAACCTAACAAAATAACGGTTGTTATTTATTTCTATTCGTCAAATTATAACAATTGCGTAATTTAGACAAGTGTTGGTCCTTGTTAACATTATGGTTGCTAGATAACAGGTATGGAATTACCTCTACATATGTCACATCTGCTGCCCATGTACAACCAGGAAGTAAAATGAGAAACTTCACTGTAATGGGGAAGGAAGAGATTGCAGACCAGGTAGAGAGTTGAAAGAAGTTTATCTGATCAGATAAATGATGATTAAAGACAGCAGGCACATGCGTTACATTTCAAGGGAGTTGTCCAGTACTTATAGCCCGAGAAAGGTGCTATCTATAGAAGACTTGTCCTATAAGGACTTAAACTAAATTTACATACTGTCTGTACAAGGTTCTAAATGGATATACAGTTAGCAGTTTACAGGAAAGTAGAATATGTCACTAAAAAGATGCTTGCAGTCACTGAAAGATGTATTACAAGGCCTCTTGTCAACCTGAAGATGAAGAGCCGTATCATGTAACCGAAGTAGCAGGTTCCAGTGTAGGCATCTTAAATTAAGCATGTGTCGCATTCTTACTGAGAAACAAGTTTACCTCAATGTTGTAACACACAGTATTCAACACAAGGTTTAAGAGTAAAGAAATAAAACAAAAATCATGCTTTCATTTACCAAAATTTAAAAACTAGAAAAAACTAGGCAAGATTTTTTTGTAAAATCTAATTATGTTAACTATGTTTTAGTGAAGAAGTACTCTAATCTAATCTGGAAGGGGTCTTTGTTTGCACTGTAAAGCACTTTGTAACTGTTGTTTTTAAAATGTGTTATATAAATTAAGTTTATTTATTATTTATACCTTTGTTTGGGGGATTTGGGGGATTTTGCAGTTTCATTTTTTATTATTTTTATTTATTGACAATATGCTCGATATTGTCCTTTTGCATATTTCCAAAACAACAATTGCAGTATAATAATTGTTATAATTCCAATCTCTGATATTCTCCTTGTTTCTGCAGGTGGAATGTCTCCTTTTTCCATACCTGGAGGAGTTACACCTCCGCACTGTCCACCAAGATGAGATGGTGGTCACAGACATCATCCACAAAGCTCGAGAGGTTTTTGACAAGAACACAGTGGGACCTGTCAAGTAACTGCTCTCATATCTATAGATACACATTCTCCTCATAACATAGTACTGTTCTTTGAGAGCTTTTGCTGTTTCATTTGCAGGTATTTGAATGTATATACAAAGTACGAAAATTTACTGGACGGCACTGCAAAGCAGGAGGTAACTGAATTCCTGAAAGAGAAGCACTCACTGCAGGGATTTTCTAAGGTATACAACATTTTTATATATAACTTTATATGGGTAAAAATCACTCACTCAACTCAGTGCAATTTGTTACAATAAAAGTATTGTATATTGTTAGTTAGCAAGGAAATTAAGTAATTAAGTACAGTATCATTAATTAAAAACAATTAGGGGTGCTGTACCAGATTTTTATTGTCTTAAAAAACTTGAAAAACAGAACTAGTTTTGCAGTTTTCCAAAGTTATTCCTCATTTCTCTTCTGCTTTCTGAGCAATGAGTTTATAAGAGCGTAGTTTTGCAGTCATGGAAAACAACAACTAGCATGGTAACATGCACATTCTGAATAAGAGACAATAAAACGTTTCATAATTACATTCAGACAGCACGTTGCAGACTTATTTTGACCTCAAGAGCTGCTTATACAATATCTGTACTGGGGGCAAGACAATTATTTTCTTGCATGTATACATACAGTACAGGGCCTTAAAGTAAATTACTAAACAGAGGTCAGATAAAGCGGAAAAACATGGATGAATGGGTGGCACATTGGGTTTTTGCCCACCAACAAGATGGTTGTCAAGACAATTCATATATACATTACATTATATCCATTTATTTTGCTGATCACTGTCTGTAGCAATTATTGGTTATCAGTTCATGTTTTCTTTCCTCTCTTCTCTTCCAGAAAATCGAAAATATCAGACTAATATGGAAAGAGATTGCCTTGATGCGTGTTACTGTGCCTCTGTCCATGTTTTGTTTATATGCTGGCTCTTTAAATGAAGACTTATGTCACCGCACTAACCAGCTCAAACACCTGATAGTCACGTTTGAAGGGGACGAGAATCGAGCCCTCAACAACAAGTGAGAAACTGCACTATTTATAAGTTATCCATGTCGTTTCCTCCTCACAAACATACATGTAGTTATGTAGTTAAAAAAATAAATAAATTAAAAAA
>KN485469.1:39008-71648 GCA_000787095.1 Periophthalmodon schlosseri | reverse complement strand
CTCATACAGAGCCTACAGGTTTCTCTCCACAGCAACATGTTGTATTTAGCGGAATTAGCTGCTGGCAAAAGTGAAAGACAAGAGATATTATCGTTTTTATGGTGTTACGTAGGGCTATTTTAGTAGTCGACTAGTTGGTGATTTATTTTCCGATAGTCTGTTGTAAAAATACATTATTTAGAGGTTGAAATATGGGTGACAGTTGCTCAGTTGGTAGATTGTTTGTCCACTGATGTGAAAGTTGGCGGTTCGAATCCCCGCACTCGACCTAAAAGAACATCATTGGTAGAGCGGTCACATCCACGATTCCGCTCCCACACATGATTACTATAGTTGTGTCCTTGGGCAAGACGCTTAACCCTCCTCGTCCCCAGCGTCTGCGTACACTGGTGTGCGAATGTGTGTGGATGAGTGGTTCCTTGACGTAAAGCGCTTTGAGTACCTTGAAGATGGAAAAGCGCTATATAAAAATGCGACCATTGACCATTTATCATATGATGACTGAAGGCTTCTAAAATAAAAATGTATTAAGGCTAGACTGAAAACCCACCTCTTCTCCCTGGCATTTAATTCTAGCTAGACAGGATATCTTGGTGTTTTATTGTTTTATTGTTCTTTGCGCTGTATTTTCTGTACATATGTTTTTTTGTTGACTTTTGTGTGAAGCACTTTGGGCAGCTTACGTTGTATTTTAAATGTTCTATATAAATAAAATTGGATTTAATCGATTATTTCTCTCAGTCGACTAGCTATGATTCGTTGATTAATCATTGCAGCACTAGTGTTATGGCCAATGTTATTGTGCAGTAGTTTTTCAAAGAGGGTCATGTGACTTCTGTATTTCCTACAGGTTTATACTGAGACTACAGTGATCCATATTTATAGTAGTGTTGTCACAGTACTGCATTTTCCAACTTTATTTGGAAACTAAGTACCCAGTTTTTTTTTTAAATAATCAACAACTTTAACACAAAATAACAGTAGTTTCTTTTTAGCACGTGGTCTTACACTAATTCCGATATAGATCAAGACCTAAAGGCTACCGTATCCTTCTCTATTATTAGGAAACCCTGGACTTGGAGAAGCAGAGTGCAGCATATTACTGCTAATGGGCCAATGGAAAACAGATTTGACTAATTGGTTAAGATATACTATTCCCATCTTTAAATGCCGCTGGGGCAACCTGTCAGGAGCAGTGAGCACCACGGTACAGCGCCCGGGGACCCAGCTCCAGATCTGCAGCGAGGCTTGGTGTAAAGTGCTTTAGCTGGAGGATTATGCAGTTTTGGATAGCTGGGAGAAACCAAGAATGGAGTGTTAGCTGTAGATTAGTGGTACGGTAACAGCATTCTAGTTGCTTTGAGACATTATATATGGTGTTAACTAATGAAAATTGTTGTTTTAAAGGTGCACTGTGTAACTGTTCTGGTGGAGGGTCTGCTACCTTCTTTCTCTCCATGGAGATGTTATTGCTTTGCCTTCAATGTTCCACAGTTAATGTTTTATCTGTAAAATGGACCTTTAAATGATTTGGTTCATAATTGTTATAGTAAAAAGATTATTTTTTCCTCCTTCTTTGCTCAGGCCTTAAGGCGTTTCTTGTGACTGGGCTCTCACAAAAGCAAACCGCCCACACTCATCAACCTCTCTTTGTAAAACAGGCCTAGTATCAAACAAAAAAACAAGCCAGGCTAAAACATTGGACCTATTATTTGTACACACAACAGTAAGATGTAAAATGGGCCAAAATGTTATTGAAAACACAAAACAACCCTATAGCTATAAATAGAAGAAGCAGAAAAATGAATAATCGCAATTTTAACAAATTGACAAAAACAAGTTAGTGCTGTTAATCTTTTTCTCCAAACCTAATGCACCACTTTTTAGTAACCCAGCTCAACTTAAAGGTGCACTATGTAACTTTTCTGGTAGTGATTTGGCCAAGTGCTTGTTTCCAGGGATATTTACTAGTTTGCCTCATAGACTGTATAAAGAAGTGGACTAAGTGAGTGGGACGTCACCCACAGCGTTCGGCTCCAGTCAAATGAGGCTCATCGAGGTTAGAAGTTACGGGGTGAATTTGGGGCCGAGTTCCATATTTGAATTCTAACCTTGAGTATCATAGCAACCAAAGAGCCAATCCGGAGCAAGGCTGTTGAAGGTAACGCCCCTTCCCACCCACACTGCTGGTTTAGCAGGGGGCAGGTGCTTAGCAACGCTGTCAATCAAGCCTGTTGCTAATGCTAGCTGGAACAACTTCAGGGAAAGAAAGCGCCAGATTTGTCTGTTATTATTGTTCATATTTTGATTTACGGACACAATAGCGAAATAAAAATACCAGGATCATGTAGAGCGGGTTAATATGAACATTTTAAGACCAAAATGACGAGCCTGACAGCAGCAGTTACAGAGAGAGGGGCGACAGTTTAGAAAGTAAATTGGAGCCAGAGTCAATAGAGCCAGAAGTGTGTCTATGCTCACTTCCTATTTGACGTGGCGGGTAGCAGATGAGCTATGGTTTGCCTTTAACAATAACATGTGGAATTGAAGAAGTGTAATGCCAGACAAAGAACGGTATCTTAAAATAGGTTGCAGTGGTCTGATTGCTTATTGAAGTTGGTAGAGTTTTTTTAGACAATTATAATGGTTCTTCTTAATCTGCTTTTCAGACACACAAATGATGTTACAAGAATAATGAGCTTTTGTTTTTTCACTGTTGGAGACAATCCCAACATCCCAATTGTTGCTTTATCAAAAAGATGAAATTCAAAATTGGTCAGACTAAACCAATGAAAGATAAATCATCATCTCTCTTGTTTTAAATAATAAAGATTTTACAAGATGTCCATTCACAAAGCAACAGCATTGTTTGAAAATGTAGTAGAGAGATGCAATGCTATTTGTTCAGTTTACCTTTGTAAAGGGCCCATATTACAGTATTTCCTGATCTATGTTATAATGTTGTTAAAACATTACTCATCAAAAACATAGCTGGAGTTGTGTTTTGTTTCATTTACACATGTTTAACACACAAACAATGCATATTTAGGCTGAGTTCTATTCTCAGAGAGAAAACACTGTTCCACTTTTTGATGTCACGCAGTAATACAGGACGTGCTCCACTGTGCTTTTAAACTCCATAAACCTTCACTAGAATGATTTGGATCATTTCAGACCAGCCTAAAAGGTAACTGTTAATTTGAAAACTACCGCTTCATGACATCACAAGGTGAAACAGATCATTTTGAGCTTTGGAGATGTAGACTGATAATAGAGGATTACTCAGACATGTGTGAATTCCAGGTACACAATTCCAGGTATGTTTTTGAGGAAGTAACAACATTATAATATGGCTTAAAGCTCACAAGAGTCAATTGTGCGTAGTATAGGACCTTTAATATTGAGTGGGGTAACAGGATGGGATATTTTTCCACTTGAAAATGCTTCATAAATGAACAATCATTTGAATTCAATTTGAATATAATCCACTTGTCAATAATGCATCTAATGAAGTGAATATGAACATCAATTTGGAAAAAAAAACAAAAAAACATCTAATTGTAATTTGTGGTTGCGATTAGATGTGCTGCTTATGTTTTAATAATAGAATTCTGTTCAAAGTTCACAGCACAAAGTCCAGAAGAACTGGCAAAAACTGAATTATGAACTGACAAACTAATCCAAGAATCACATTTCAGAACATGTTTGTACAGATCTAAACTACAGGGACAGCAGTTTTTTAGCAGAATAAGACAGTATTGTTATTTATGGAGGAAATTATGGGGCATTAAAAATTGGCAGTAGCTGTTTCAATTTGATTGCGATTAATCTTGCAGCCCTAATAAGCCCCTATTCTAGTCAATTTCCAGGTCAAATTGTTTTTTACTATTAAATAAACATACTGGTGTCTGAAAAATCTTAAATTGTAATAGAATAATATGACCTCCTTAATACTGTTTATATTGGTGTTGTGTTGCCAGCTCAGGTGTAAATGACTCTGGCCCCTTTCCATGTGCGATAGTGTGTGTGCCTGTGTGACAGTGTGTGTGTGTGTGCGTGTGTGTGTGTGTGGTGTTTAATGTTAGCTCACAGCTGTCAGACACATACTAGGGGGCAGCGACGTGCTAAAGCTGCCTTCTGTGCTGAATGTGCTGAGCTCCTGCAGCTAATAATGACAGAGAAAAATCACTGTGTCACTGTTAAGGCTGGTGTGGTGTTGCAGGGATGGCCAATCCAATCTAAATTGACTTCGATATTCAGTCATATTTAATCGCTAATGATATGATTGGGTTTTTCTCATGAAGAATGCATCTTCTGTCAGTAAAAGCGTGTGGTTTGGAGCGGATTTCAGGCTTTGAGGGAAGACGTTGGGTGTTTGTGTTAAATGGCAATGATTTAAAGTCTGCGTTGTATAAATCCATGAAATCAATACTGAAACCCAGATTTATCGATCAGTATGAGGACAAAAATATGTATTTATTTGTGTATTTTTGTCTCTGTTTAAGCAATAAAAGCGCTCTCACACTAGGCCTTTTGAACCGTGCTGTGCTCAAGAGCGAAGCGTTGCGTCCTATGGCCCATGTTCACACCTGCACAACTGAACCGAGCAATGGCCGGGTAACGTCATCGCTTGGTGTTTGTTTGTTTACATGTCACGCAGCGGTGCTATCACTTTAGAGAAAATCTAACTTGTGAGGCAGATATGAGTCCTGCTGTGATGCACGCTCCTCTGTGAGTTGATGGATTTAACATCAGTGTGGAGGAGCGAGGGTTAAACAGGAGACGAGGCTTCAAAACTTCTGTCTCTGTCAACAGTCCTTACTGAAGGTAAGTGCAGATTCATTTAGTTTTGGAGTAGTTCTTTCACTTTTTCCTCTTATCCGCTATCCTCTCTCTGCACAATTGGGCCAAAGTGGTTGCAGTCACACTGGACAAACGTACGGCGCTTTAGTGCCTATCCGTGCTTGGGCGTGGTGCGATTGGGCTAGTGTGAGCGCACCCTTCGCCATTGTTCATCAATCAATAGAAGTTCAGTAGAGAGACATGCTACACCTTGGCTCCACTCTAAATGAGCTTCTAGTGTGATGGTCAATTGGAAATGTGGGCAAAAAGCTATGTTTGCATTTAAAGTATGTTTGCTACATTGTATAAACATTTCAGTCACCAGCCATGGAGACACAATACAACAAAATCTTGAGTTGGAGCGACACATTAACAGAGAAATCCATAGATCAGGTGCATTGTAGCGTGCATGCTGTTGGTGAAGCTGATGACTTTACTTTAGTAAATAAATAGCTTGAGCATCAGTCTTTCTCTGTCTGAGTCTCAGTCTGTGCTGCTTTGTCAGTATTGACTCATCCTCACAAATGCGCTGGGAGAAGTACAATGCAAAATGGAAACATTACTTTCACAATGACTTCTAAGAAATGTTCTTTTCGGAAAGTCTGAAAGCTTTTGAATTATTGTGTCATTTTTGCATCCATTCCTCTGCCTCATAAAATCCCTAATCACGATCATTTCTAATACAGCTGTCACAATATACAATCACTTCTAAGAAATGTTCAATGATTGTAAGAATAAACATTCATGTTTTTGTGACAATTTTTCAGACAATGTGGTACATTCACAATGTCTGAAAAATCACCAGTCCAGTATGTTATAGCTTCAAGAATTCAGACTTTATGAATACTAAACCAAAGTGAATATAAAACCAAAAGCCATATCAAAAAGTGCTTGCTGCCAGAATGATCTTGTGTATAAAACTAGCTCTTTTGATTATATTGTGACTTCAATGGACCTTGACACCCCTACTAGCTACTCAAAGCTTCTTTACAAAGGGCAGATATAGATTTGATTTTGTGGTAGAAAAAACACAACTCACTTCACTCTCCCTACATTCAAAACACCATCAACAAGAAACACTGACCTTTATAGTTTGTCATTGTAACCATGACAACATCAGTACACAAAAGATATAAACCATTGTAACATTAGATTTTAATGCCCTCTTCAGCAAAATTAACTTCCCATTTATTGTTCAGGCAACTTCCTCCGAAAGCACAAACTAATCAGGACGCTCCTGGCCTGATGTATGGGGCCTTACATTGTCTTGAGACATCACGAAATCTTAATAGTCTCGTCCATCATTAAAATGGCCTCCCTGAAGAATGCACGAATAAAAGCAACTCACAACAAGATAATTTAGAAAGCATTACTGTGAAATTTGGGAATAGTTTAATTATTCAAAGTCTGTTTATATCTCTGGAGCTAAGCATTGTGGGTAATATATCGCATGCATGTAGGTAATTGAAGGAACTTTGGAAATCTCTTTCTTTATAGCCACATTGTTGACTATATGGGCTCATTAGTTGCAGTCAAACGCAGAGCAGACAGAAATCTAAGACTGTATTTAAAGTTTGTTACATAAGGCTTAGACAATGCGTTTGGCTCACTTTGTGGTCTATTCATGCTGCAGACTTTTCTATTGTTGAAAGTCTGGTATTTTTGTTACATGATGTGAAAAAACTGTTGTTTATACCAGCTGTGTTTGATGGCAATTTGAACATCACATATATTGAAGAAAACCATTATAGGTTTAATTATAGTTTTTTGTAATGGATAAATTCATGTCCGAACCTTAGTCCATGACTTTTCCATTGGAGCTATATCAAACAATATCTTTGAAGTACCCCAGTATTGACTTTATCCTGGACGTTGCTCTGGGCGCCGCTAGACCTGTCATGATAATAAATTTTGAAGTGCGATAAATTGGCTTGCGTCACGAGAGCTCCTCAGGACCTCAATCTGAGGTACATCTCCATCTCAAAGCCACTAACCACTCCTTTGAAGATGGTGAGGTACAGATCTTAGCCAGAGAGAAGAAATGGTTTGAGAGGAAAGTTAAAGAGGCAATGTTTGTTAGGAAAGACAATCCATCTTTGAACAGGGATGGGGGGCTTAGACATCATTTATCTCCTATTTATAACTCCATCCTCAGAGCTATAGACAAACAAAGAAAACAATAGTGGTAGCCAGTATGCTAATAGGTGTGAGAGCACCCATTAGGGGCCTGAATGATTATGCTAAGTATGACTCAGGCAGAGTTCACACTTAGTGTAGCTAATTAGACCTAGCTAAACAAACAGAACAAACAGAAACTATAAACAATAGATGTGTTAGTTTCAGTGTAGTTAGCTCCTCCCTTCAGACAGATATAAGGCAGTGTCCACCAGTGATCTGACCAGAACTGAAGAAGCGGCTTGGATGAGCAGCGAAATGTCTTCACTGTAACAACATTTTGTCCTGTTGACAGATTTGAATTTTTCTTTTACTATAAATTGCTAAAGTAAATATAGACGATAAACGACAATACTGAAACCAAAACACAAAGCAGAATTATCCCCCAGAGAGTATTCTAAATGTACAATATGTACAACAAATTTTAAAAAACACAAACTGCAATAAATAAATAACAGAATGTAAAACTTAAGTAGTTAGTTTGTTTCTATAATATGCCATAGAAGTTCATAATTCAAGACTCTACAGCTCAAATATCATCGTAGTACAGCAAAATAACCAAACTTTTCCCGTTAGTGCAAGGAAAAAGTCCCCATGATAAATATTGACCCCCAAAAATGGTTATTCCATTTGTCATGTATTGAACAATATGTTGATATAGTATTAATCATGACAGGCCTGGGCGCCGCCATCATCATTTGGTTTGTATTATTTTATATGGGGCTGCCGATCTTGACAGCAAATAAGTTCTATATGAACTGCAAAGCCATTTTAAAGCCTCCCAGAGGATCGCTGCAGTGTTGACTTGTTGGTCACATGAACATTGAACATTTTACACAAATCAACCTACTTTATATCATATTTTAGTGGCAAAACCTTTCCCAAATTCTCCATTGAAATGAACGGGATTCCCACTTAATCGGAAGTGCCACCAGAAGAGAAAGTGCGGTTTAGTAGCATTTAGAGGCAAAAGTGGGCAAGGCGGAATAAGGTCAATAACTATAGAGGATGCAGGTATTATATTGTCAACAAAATAATATAGGAATGATTAGAAGGTTGAGCATATTGTGTGAAAACTGTCAAAATATTGCCAAAAAGTGTAACCTTCCAAACAAGGCTAAGTCAATATTCATGCACTTGTGTGTTTATATGTCTTCACTTTTTGCTTGAACTTCAAACAACAAGACATTTATAGGCACATTCTAGCACATTATGAGTGGCCTTTTTTCATATAATACATATTTTTGCACAATGACGGCCTCTTGACCAAAGAGCTTCCTATATTTACAATTATTAATCAGTGTCTGGAGGTCCATGGACTGTTCCTCATTACCCGTTTTAGCACATGTCTGATGGATTGCAAATTAGTATGAGTATTTCCATATTGTTGCCCACACCTTGGTAAGGAATGGCAGTGGTAGTACGCAGTTACAATAGCGGCTTTAGCATTAGTACCAGCGCTACAGTAAATGTATTCTACTTATTTGATCATTTACCAATTATTTTTATTTATAGCTGTGTTTTAGTTGTTTTTTTTTAACTTCTGAACTTTCTTGCCTTCTTTTCCCAGCTTCATTTGAGCCTAAGCACGAAGACAGTTCTCATTACTGATCCAGTGCCAGAGAAAGGCGTTGTGTAGGCTTTAAAGAAATGAGCCTTCTGTAACTCAGGATCAGAGGTGGCTAATCTCTCAGTCCCACATCTAAACGTGCCTGCATTTGTGTTCAACGTTTCCAATCAGAGACACAGAGCTTCTATACTGTAACAGGCTATATATAGTGTTTTAAGATGAGCGGTTATGTAATCAAAATAATGCAAACCCTCTCTCCTCCGAGGATGCTTTGGTAGACTTCTCCCTCTCATTTATTTTTCTGATTATTCTGTTGAAATTGGCAAGGACAGAAGTTGTGTTTCTGAAAATGCTCATTTGTAGCTTTAAAATCACTGGCATTGACCCTTGTATAAATATGTGAAACTCAGATTTTTTTTCTCCTATATATTTGTTATGTAATAAAGTTGCTTGCTAAAGATGCTTTTTGTAATTTTTCTGATGGAGGGCTGAAGTGCAATATATTGCTTAAGAAGATATAGACGATGAACGATAACACCGAAACAAATTTATACCACTGACACAAAAACCCAAGGGCAGATTTAAACCACAAAAACTACGCTAAATGCTACAAAATTATGAGCTGCAATAAATAAATAGCAGAATGAAACACTTAAGTACTTAGTTTGCATCTGTTAATTCAACCTAACCACAAATTCCCAAGTAGTGCAAAGAAAAAGTTCACATGATAAATACTGACCCCAAAAATATATTGTTTCATCTTTTATATATTGAACAATAAGTTGATATAGTAATTATCATGACAGGCCTAAGGGTGTGCCACATGCTTGTCTCCATGGAGATGCTATTTCTTTGCCTGGAATGTTCCACACTATGGCATTAAACTTCAATCAAGGAGAGGTGACCTTGTTCGCATGTAAGAATGCACTATACATTTAAAATATTCATTTAAAGTATAATTTATAATCCCAATTTTACCCTCAAAATAAATTAATTGTCAGTTTTGCGTTTTTTGTTTGTTTTTTTTTTTTGTTTTTTCTCATGCAGTGAGTTTCAGGTTTGTAAGGTTTGTAGAGGAAGACTACTCTCTCTGCTAAAATGGTAAATGGTCACATTTTTATATAGCACTTTTCCAAACTCAAGGCACTCGAAGCACTTTACATCAAGAAACCTCTCACCCATTCACACACACATTCACACACCAGTGTACGCAGACACTGGGGGCGAGATGGGTTAAGTGTCTTGCCCAAGGACACAACAACAGCATTCATCTGTGGGAGCTTGAATCGCCAACCTGTGGGTCAGTTGATCTGAGCGCTCAACCAGTGTAGCGATGTTGAGAGTAACATAAACATCTTGGTTGAGCGCGGGGATTCGAACCGCCGACCTTCAGATCAGTGGACAACCATTCTACCAACGGAACTACTGTCGCTCACGCTTTTGTTCATAACTTGTCATGTCCCGGCAGGATCAAGCACGGATATAAGTGATTGGTTTTGAACATATTTATTTGTATTGAAAAACAGCTCAGATCCCAGCTTGAAAAATGACTATAGGGACATAGCATAAAAGAACCTATATATCTCTCAGCACTGGCTTTCACCGAAGAGGTCTGCAGTTATCAGCCTCGGGCCTTGTTTGGCTAGGCCGGCTCCTCTGCTGTTGTTGCCGTGGGTGATGACATGTAGCTGGAGACAAGGGACCGGTTATGACAGGCAAAATATCAACCAAAAATATCAAACTTGTATCTATTAGCATCACAAAGAAATATTCTAGTTCTTCTAAAAACATCGTTTGCTCCAGGCCTTGTCATTTGCGTTTCAGGATCAAACATGACGTATTAAAGGTTTACAAAAAAATATGACGCTTTTTGATAAGGCTGGATGATGTCAGACATATTGAATTACGGTTGGATTTCCTATTTATTTCTTAAAGGGTTTATTTAAAGAGGGAGTATTATGCAGAATCGGCTTTTTGGAGCTTTCTACCATGTTATAATGTTCCGTGATCAAAAACATGCCTGAAGAGGTTTTATATGTCATCCGTGCACGTTTGAGTAATCTTGCCGTCTCTCCCAGGCACGAGTCACACCTCCTTATGATTAGCAGTAGGATTCTGTTAGTCAATGCTCAGCCCACAAACCTACGTCACCCATGCTCCCACACGACAAATCTACATAAATGTGCAAAATCATGACAGAAACAGTACATTACAACTTCACAAACCTGATGCGATGTGCAGTAGTTTCATTAGCAAAATGCACGCCGATTGTGCTATGATTGCGCTCTGAAGGGGGAGTGACTTAGCGTGGAGGGCAAAGGGAGGGGGGACTCACTGTCTAAAACGAAAGTGAAACTTATTAAACATGTTAATACGTTGTTTTCAGCATTTCCAAAACAATAAAAGGTAACATGGTGATCTGAATATGTTATGTGTTAGCAATTAATACCCCATAGAAGTAAAATACCCCCTCTTTGAAATATATTGGATATTTATTAGAAACCTTGCTTTTGAAGACATCCAGAATGATAAAGCTGATACTCTGCCTAGACACCCCTCTCCTCCTCCTCCTCCTTCTTCTCTGCTCTTGTTGCCGCTGGTGATGACATGAATTGGAGACAGGGGACCAGAGCGATGACAGGAGGAGATATCAACAGAGGGCTGTGCTTGTTGCTTTGTGTGTTTTCTGGAGAGTGGATTAAAATACAGAGCTTTTGTATTGGAGAAGCTAGAACAGGCCTCACCTCTGCAGCCTCCTGCGACATGTGTCTGTGTCAGAATACACGGTTCATTAAGCTCCGCAATATTGTGTGAAATCGATGTATTTGATAGCAGCTAACGCCATATGCAGATTACTAGCATCTAAACAAATGCTATGACTTTGGAGCTAACGGACATGTTGGTGCACTGTTGCATTACAATTCTACTGTTTTAGTGAATAATTCCATTGAATAATAATAATACATAGGTCTTTAAAGATTCACTGTGTTGCTTTTCTTGTGGAGTGTTGGCCACCTGTTCGTCTCCATGGATGCTGTTGTTTTGACTACAGTGCTCCGAAGTATGGCATTAAACTTGAAGACAAACAGGTTGCAACATTAACTTAATATGTTTAAGTCCATACTGTGGAACATTGAAAGCCATCCTATCTCCATGGAGACAAGCAGGTGACACATCCTCCACTAGGAAAGTTATGCGCGACGCCTCTTTAATGTTGAGTTCTCCTTTGAAAACGACACTCCCCTATTTTTGCTCAACTGGTTTTGAAAATGTACAAACGTATCAGAAAAGTGATGTCATTGGATTATACATCGAAGCCAGAACTAAACAAGGTCTTGAACGTGACCACACCAAGACTACCCAATAGTGTGATGTAACCTGGGCTAAACCCACATTCAAACTCATCTATAGAACTTGTCTGATCGTCTGTTTGCCACCTGAGATTTTTTTTGCTTTGCCTGAAAAGTTCCACATTTTTTCCAATTCATTAATCAAGTGGGTTTTTTTGGGGTTTTTTTTTTACTAAAATTACTTTAAAAACAGACTCTTACTGTAAGTGGGGTCTCCTCTCCATAGATCTTGACTTGTAACCTGGACCTTGTGGGGTCACCTGCTTGTCTCCATGAAGATAGATATGTTTAATGTCGTACTGTGGAACATTCCAGACAAACAAATAATAAAATCTGCATAGAGACAAGCAGGTGGTGGACCCTAACCCTAAAAGAACTAAGTCTAAAAGAGGATTACCGCAACTGTGTATGCACCACCATTTGAGAGCCATATTGTTATTATCAAATACATTTTTCTCATAGTTCTCAGTCCCTCCTTTGTATTTCCTTGCGTATACAGTAGCCCTATGTACACAGAGCTGCCTATAATGAATGGGACTGGCTCAGATAAAATGGTGCCGTGGCCTAGGCAGCACAGCCAAGATAATTGCTGATATAGAAGGCCTTATTACTGGAGTACAAAGAGGAACACTTCACAGAGGATGAAACGCGAACAGAAGACGAAGCCTGGGTTTGCCTTATGTTTCATGTTTCATATGAGACACTGTACAAAGCCCGTTGTATAGAGCACTGCGGATGGTAGTTACTGCAGCTGGAGGTCAGAGAACTAGAGTCATAATGATACGGTTTATAGAGTGAAGTTCTGGACTTAAACAAGAGGCATGGCTGACATTAAACAAGATGGCGGAGCTAAGATACGGAGATGTCAGTGTAGTCATTATGTGTAATAATGTATGGAATAGGTCGCGTTGATGTGACACTGTAAAACTGAGCTGGAGGACAGGTCAGAAACCGAGGGTGGAATTTGCTTTTTATTTTTTGAACAGGTTTATGGTTAGCACTGCATGGGATCCAAAATACACACTTGTCCAATACTTACTATACGAAGATGTGAGTCTGGTCACCGGTGAATCTCCCTGAGGTCAGATGCCGTGATTGACAGGTGGATTAGCCAATCAGAGACACGCGTGGTCCATCTGTATCAAAACAAATATGGCTGCTTACAAGGAAAAAAAAGGAAAGGATGACCAGTGAGCTCCTTCATTTCACATTTGTCAGTGAAAATAAAAAATCTGACTGCACGATCATGTTTAGTTCTGGCTTACGATGCGACAATGGGCGTGTTTACCAGACCGATATCCCTCTGTGTTAAAAATACAGAAAAATATAATTTTGTATTTGCCAGGTAGTGGTTAATATCCTCATGAAACAAAAACACAAAGTCTGTTCACAATAGCTTCAGAAAGTGATGCCCTAAAGACGTAATTGTAGTCAGTTGAAAGGACATAAGATTAATATAGCGACTTTGTGAACCCAATCTCTAAGAAATAATGATCAGGTTTAACATTTGTGGATTTTGTGTGAATCCCGCATAGAGTTATATAGGCCCCTGTTCACACACTTGGTTGGCCATGATTTGACCCCAGTCCTGATATAGACTTGGATTAGTCCTGGTCGAGTCCCAGTTTAGTTCCATGTTTTAAGTAGCCAAGAAAAATACACCAGAAAACAAAGATATAACCACCTTTTATAATGCAGACAATGTAATGAACATGTTATTTGTACAATTAGCAAACAAACAGTCCAAGAGCTTTCTTTAAAAAAACAAAAAAAAACAACATAATTTTATTTTTTTTAGACTGAGAGGCAGGATGCAGGTTTAGGCAGTGAAAAAATCTGTAATTAGTACTAGTAATTATATCAATTTCCAATATCAGACACTCAAACGCAACATTGTGTGCAAACTCCAAGCATGGATAAACCCTAACTACTACATTTGTGCAAAAAGTGAATTTTATTTAGTCATTAATAGTACAGCTTTTGCAGACTTGCCTTTAGTGTTTGAGTACCTATTTCTATTCTCATGCTGTTCTTTAACTGTGTGTTGCAACACTGGAATTTAGGACAAATAAAGATTTGCTTATCTTATTTTAATATATTACATTTTTCACAGTCTATTAAGTTTTTCTTCCTTCCTGTGTCTTTGCCTGGGTTGAACTTTACCCACAATGCCGCAGTGGTCAGATGAGGTTGTGTGTCCTTGGTTACCGTCTTTACTTCCTGTTCATCGGCTGCTCATTCAGTGAACCCGCCGACTGTTCAGCTGTAAGGCAAATAGTGGAAGAACTCACTGCACATGACTGAGGTTTCCTTTTGTGTTTAATATTTGATAAATGCACCATGTTCCATCTGTAGCATTAGCTTAAATGTGATCTCAGGCTTGATTAGTTAAGCACATGGACGTGTTTGGGGTTGTGTTCGGAGGTAACCCCGAGTTTGCAGACTAAAGAATGGATATAGACAGGGTTACAAGAGGAGGGTCCGGTAATTTCAATCCTAATATGTTCACTTCAGTAGATAGGCGTTTTTAATGGCAAAATACAGTTAGTTTAAGCCTGAAAGGACTCTCTCTGATCTGAATCCTCACTACCTAAACCCCAGCACCTGCAGCCTGTCATGAATCAGTGCCTCTGCTGCTGCACCTTATTCCGGAAGTTGCTGCGGGCGCTGCCATTGCTACTCAGGTTGTATTATTTTGCATGGGCTGCCGATCTTAACAGCAAAGAAGTTGTATATGGATTACAAAGCCATTTTAAAGCCTCCCAGAGGATCGGTATATTGTTGTTGTTGACTTGTTGGTCACATGAACGTTTCACACAAATCAACCTACTTTATATCATATTTTAGTTTCCCAAATTCTCCATTGAAATGAATGTGATTTCCACAAACCGGAAATGCCACCACAAAGAAACTGCGGTTTAGTTGCATTTACGACAAAAGTGGGCAGGGCGGAATAAGGTTAATATGCTGTCCATATTCACCTTATTCTAGTTGTATTATTTTGCATAGGCTGCAAATTCATGACAGCAAATAAGTTCTATCTGGACTACAAAGCCGTTTTAAAGTCTCAGAGAATCATTGTTGACTTGTTGGTCACATGAACATTGAACATTTGACACAAATCAACTTACTTTATATAGCGAACCTTTCTCAAACTCTCCATTTAAATGAATGGGACTCGCGCTTAACCAGAGGCACCACTACAGCGCAGCCGTAATAGCATTTAGAGGCAAAAGTGGGCTGGGCGGAATAAGGTCAATAGTGAGATTGAGAAAAAGTTTCAGTTGTGATTGTTGTACCTTAAAACGCACAGGCTACACAGAGTTCTGTTTTGGTTCACAATCATCTAATTATAATACAGAAAGAACTATTCAGTTTGGGTTGCCAGATAATGTGGCCAAAACCACTGTCCTCGGCATATTACCTCAAAGAAAACAAAGAAGTGTGGTTTAAAGATTGGACAAGTGATAGGTTTAAAGATTAAAATGACACTTGTTCCAAAAATGTAAAGCAGGGGCCGTACATTATCTAATGGAATATGAGTACAAAAGATGATTAATAGCCTATCCGCTAATGCCTCTCCTTTTGGCTCACTCAGACCAATCACCTTCTTTTAATGAAAGATTGACTTTGGCAGAGGACACAGTCGCTGCTCTCACCTGAGTCTCACATCTAACCTCACAGCTCATCCAGTCTTATACAATGTAATGCAAAAGTACAATGTGCCATGTATTTCTCAAATGTACACATTGTATATAATTTGACCTGGAAGCATGAATTAAGTTACATAACAGTGAGCGGTGAGGAGACTGGATTGCATTAGTGAAATTATTCATGCTTCCGGGCTGAAGTGTGGCAGATAACAATAGGGCTTCGTGCTGCTGTTGAAATTCAGTGCGTATGTGCAAAGACATCAAGGGCTTTTGGATCGTCTCTGTGTTTAACTGTTTTAAAGCTGCGCTGCGTAACTTTTCTGGTGGAGGTTTGTTTTCATGGAGATAGTATTGCTTTGTTTGGAACGTTCCACAGTTTTGATCTTGCGTCATGGCTTTTAGAACATTAAAGGTCCTATATTACGCAAAATAGATTCTTGTAAGTTTTAAGCCATGTTACGATGTTTAAACATGTCTAAAACATACTCGGAGTTGTGTTTTGTTTCATTCACACATGTTTGAGTAACCCTTTAATATTAGTCTGTCTCCAAAGCTCAAAATGCTTTGTTCCACCTTGTGATGTCATGTACTGGTAGTTTTCAAGTTAACAGCTACTTTTTACCCCAGAGTTGGCAATTTCCGTACTGAAATCATCCAAATGATTCTAGTGAAGGTTTATGGAGTTTAAAAACACAGTGGAGCACTTCCTGTATTACCGCATGACATCACAAGGTGGAACAGAGTGTTTTCTACTTGAGAGAAGAACTCAGCCTAAATAACCCTTAAAAAAAATACTGTACAGATGTTTTTGTTTAGTTTTTAAATCAAATTGTTTGTACCATTACTGTCAAGGCATAATTAAATAAATCTTCTGAAGTCTTGTTTGCTGGTAAAAAGTCACATTCATTCATATAATTTTATGAAACAGACTTGGTCCATAATTCGTTTTAAACATTTTTTCCCCGCTATTTTCTCAACGGACTTGTCATCACACAGCTCCATGCTATTCGCCACAGTCTCCTCAAAAACATGCCAATGACGAAGCCTCATTTTAATTTTCTTCGAGAGTTTATTAATGCAAAACTCTGATGAGGTTTGACTGGGCGGCACAGTGTCCACAGAGTATCACAAGTGATTCAAATGAAACAGGTCCAGTGTTCTGACACAGGCCATCTGAGCACTGTGAATCATGGGGCTTTCATAGCAGTTACTCAGCAAAACAAAACACTCTCCCCCACATTTTTATGAAGTCAATCGGTTCAAAAGGAAGATTTGTACCTTGTTAAAATGTGTTTCTTTTTTGAGCATCAGAAGAACAGCAGATCTCATTTTTTGTAATATAAAAAAGAACATATTGTAAAGCGAAGATATAGGGAGTAGGGTTGTCAAAAGTATCGAAACCAGATACTCATTTGAGCAAGTATCGTACTAAAAAAGTCACATTCGCAGGACAGACATGAACTTTTCCTGAATAGCTTTAGAATGATCTTGAGCTGTATCAGAACAAGTATAAGACACATAGACGAGTATACGCCCATGGACCACTATGAAACCAACTGGACGATTGATGGATGACAAAAGAAAGTATTACGATTTGATGTTGAAAATGACATTCTATCGTTTAAATAAAGAGTGTTTTTACTATCATCGCGTCATCAGAATCGGCATTGAGTATCGAGGCTATTTCTCAGTATCGAAATTGAGTTTGAAATTTTAGTTTCGTGACAACACTACTAGGAGGCACTAAAACAACACTGTATTGCTATGAAATGTTGTTTTATTGGTTTGGTTGTCAATTAAAAGGAGAAGATCGTAAACTTTAATTATCACAGAAAACACACATTTTCACACTAGCTTTTAATTCAAACTGATTTTGTTTAGTTTTATAATTGTTGTTTTTAACCTTGTTTTCTTAGCGTATCTACTTCGGGGCAGTAGTGTCTGTTTTTTAAATGTGCTACATAAATAAACCTTGACCTTGACATGCTGCTGTAGCTAAGTTGTTGGAGTGTTCATTCGTTGTTCTGAAGGTTGGCCGGTAAATACTGGCGTTGTGTCCTTAGGCAAGATACTTAACCCGCGTGTCTGCGTACACTGGTGTATGAGTGTGTGTGTGTGTGTGTGTGTGTGTGTGAATGGCACTCAAAGCACTTTACATCAGGAATCAAAGTGTTATATAAATTTGACCATTCACCATATAATCCACATATTGTCATTTCAAAATATCCATTGCCTTTCATGGTTGAATTTGAGCGTATTTGTCATAGCTGTATACATGAAAGAAATACACACGATCCATTAAAATAACAAGTACTTCATTAGAATAGTCACATATTTTGTGGTTTGTTTTGATACCTGATTCAGTTATCTCCTATAAAAATGAATAATTCTGTTTCTGATTTCTGTTTTGTACAATAGGAGCCAAAAGTGCCCATTCGGTCTATTTAAAGTCTCCATTTAAATTGCCCCATGTTTTACAGTGGGTTCTTTTTTATAGTTAAACAAAAACAGCCGCTTTGTATTTCTTTACAAATAGTCTACAGTGATTTCAGTGTTAAACAGGTCATTTCGTGCTGGTGTTAATTGCACATTATTTAATAACAGGGCTCTGTGACCCTGCAGTTTCTGTTGTCATGGAAACAAGGCTTAAATGAAAGACCTGGAGTCGTAAATAGAGTAAAACGTGAAAATTTTTTTGTAGAAACGCTGGAGTAGGTGTTAACAAAACTCCAATATTAACTCCCATTTTTTTTTTTTTTTTTTACTCTTTTTGTTTGAGAGCTTGTTCTGAGTGGTCCAACGCCAAATACAATTGTGTTCAAAATAATCCCATGCATAGTTAGGCCTGTCACGATAGCATATTTTGACGTTTGATATATTGCTGAAGTAAATATAGACGATAAACGAGAATACTGAAACTAATTTATGCCACCCAAGAGCAGATTTAAACCATAAAAACTATTCTAAATCTACAATATTGTTAAAAAAAAATCATGAGCTGCAAAAATAAACAGCTATTCTAAATCTACAATATTGTTAAAAAAAAATCATGAGCTGCAATAAATAAACAGCAGAATGAAACACTTTAGTACTCAGTTCGCATCTGTAATGAATCATAGAAGTTATTAATTCAAACTTTTACCGCTTAGATCACATCATATAGTCAAAGATACAACCAAAATGTTGTAGTGTATCCAGTGTTACCAAGACTTTGTAATATGAAGCCTGTTGGTCATAATTAGCTATATGTTCCTTACAGGAAACATCCCAAGCTGTGTGATCACTAAAATGTACCATCCAAATAGTAGATTCCATATACTTACATGCAAAATCACATTTGAACATGATAGTATTGAAATTGGGTTGTATAAATGACTTGTACATATTGGGCAAATGCAGCTAGCCAATGAACATCCAGTGTCTTAAACCAGAGCAGCAGTGAGAGGAGAGGTCCAGTCTGTTTACATGGTCTGACCCTCGGCTCTGGTCACCTCCTCTGGGACTCTCTGTGAGGGAGCGGGCATCGGGGACCAATTTCAGTCATTTCTATATGTTCGCTGTTTGTTTGGAGGTAAACACGGTATCGTGGGTAAAGGAAAATGAATCAGCAGACAAGTGATGGTGCATGAAGGAGGAAGTGGAGACATTTGTGGAGAAAAATAATCACGTGTTTTAAATTTAAATGTATTTGTATAGCACAGTCCATAACTGAGCCTGAATTTAAACATTGTCACAGCAGAGGCCTGTCTCACATCTTCAGGAAGACTGTTCCAGGTTTTAGCATAAAACTGAAACGCTGAGTCCAAAAGTGTTATATTTATTTATGTATTTATTGTCTGTGAAGGGCCACTTCATTTTTATTTAAAATTTCACTGCCACTTAATTTAAATATTTATGACTATATGATGTGATTCCCTTGTTACTTTACCCGACGTTGCATTTGATCACAATTGTAGTATTTTTACACATATATTAAATTAATATTTTGTACAAAGCATATTCTGTGTTGTCTACACGCTTTACAATAGGCTTAAAATAGATGAGTGTTTTTGCATTTTGTCAGTGTAAAACATGAAGAATGTTTGCCCACTGATCTGAAGATCATTAGTTGAGCGGCCAGATCCACTGACCCACAGGTTGGCGCTGCGATTCCAGCTCCCACAGATGAAAGGTGTCATTGTGCCCTTGGGCAAGACACTTAACCCACCTTTTCCCAGTGTCTGTGTAAACTGTTGTATGAATGTGTGTGTGATTGGGTGAGTGGTTCCTTGATGTAAAGCGCTTTGAATGTCTTGAAGGTGGAAAAGTGCTGTATAAAAATGTGACCGTTTGCCATTGACAATTTACCGAGATTGGTTATTTTAATGCATTTTAGTATATTTCTTTGCCCTATAGCTAATTTCATACCTCCAGTTATGTGCAAAGCCACCATTTATCTCACCTCCGTCCTACTGCTCCTCCCACTGGCTTTGATTTATGTAACCTGCAGAATGACCAGGTGAAAAGGTTCATTTTCATAACAGACTTTTCAAATTAGTGCTTTATTATGCAGCGTGACCTTTCCAACACTGCTAATCACCATTACTGCGTCCTTTTACCCACAATGCTTTGCTGGAGTGTACAAAGGCCATTGAGCTTTGGCCTCCTGTCTCTTCTTTTTATTATCTACCACAGCGTCTGGGGCTGTGCTAATGCTAACGCTGGTGCTGCTAATGCTGGTTTTCACATGACCTCACAGCATCCTGATACATCAATGATCACATTAAAAATGGCTGAATTCATCTCCTATTTTGGTAACATTTTATTTTCAGGTTCACGTATTAAAGGCACTGTACCTGATTTTTAAAAATGTGAAAAACTGAATTAGTTTAATTAATTAAACAGTTTGCAGTGGTCCAAAATCATTCCTCATTCACCTTATGCATTCGGACCATCCTATTATTCACCACGATGAGTTTACAAGTGCTTTTCATAACTCCTAGAGACCAGAGCAGAGTTTTGCTGACACGGTAACCCTAACAACAACTAGCATGCTAACTGTGCACTTCCTCATTATCAGACAATAAAACACTTTAAAATTGAATGCAGACAGTACACAGCTGACTTACTTTGACCTCAAGAGCTGCTTATACTATATCTGTACTGGGACAAGACAAATTTTGCTCAAATACATGTAAAAAATTAGATATATGCCCTTCAACCGGTGGTGGCATTTTGTTACTTATGTAAAAGTACAGATATTTTTTTTTTTTTTTTTTTTTTAAAGACATGTAAAAATCTACTTCATTTAAAAATGTATTTTAAAAGTAAAAAGTACATTACCGTATTTTCCGGAGTATAAGTCGCACCCGAGTATAAGTCGTACCAGAAAATACGGTAAGTATTTCACACAAGTGTTGTTAATTAAGTGTAAACGTAGAGATACTGATTAAACACGATACATATTTTGATCAACAGTAGCAATACGAATCAATTATTAAAATTTTCTTATGATTTTTGCGTATTTATTTTTGTTTGCTCAAACCCAAGGCTTGAACTCAAAAACTTTAATCAGGGTCTTGCCACAAACATGGTAAAAATAACCCATAAAAATAACCAATAATCATATGAAAGGTACTTTTTACTTTTCAGTTCAGTTCAAAAATGCAGTGGAGTAGAAAGTACAGACACCAGCTCTCAAATGTTGTGAAGTAAAAGTAAGAAGTATCCCCTGTAAAGTAAAGATACCTAAAAATTCAACTTAAGTACAGTACTTTATTACTTTTACTTTGTTACCTTCCACCACTGGTTTCAAATCTAACTAGCTGTTAATTTTCACACAAGTGGTTAAGGTGTTAATTAGAATATGTTCAGCTCTTTTTAACGCCATATTCTACATAACTAAATTCTGCTGCTATTAAAACATTTACTAAGACTTTCCTATTAATAAAGGTAGTTTCTTTACACTGTTGTCATTTGTATGTAAAAATGACCTACTAATAAGTCGTAATAAGGGGTTTATTAATAGGAAAGTGATAGTAAATATCTCATTAGCAGAAGCATCAAATTAGCCACTTACATGAATGAAAATTAGCAGCTAGTAAGACGCAAGCATATAAAATAAAGTCTTACACCTATTCTTAACTTGAATGTTGTGCTGCTAATACTAATTCAATATAATAATTATTTTAAATTCCCTAATCCTTACAGTACTTGCGTATTACCACCTTGTGTCTGAAGAGCATTTGACGAGCGGTGGTGGTGTGGGAGTAGCAATTTTCTGCCAAATGCTCTTGTATGGTCTGAGAGATTTCATTAGATTTAAACGGTGAAGTAAGATTTACTATACGAATTTAACTTTGGACTTTTATGGTAAGCTTGTTTGGCTCGTATCAAATGAAAACTTTAGGGAGGCACATGAGAATCTGATTGATTTGAAAGCTTTGTAATCATTTTCATTTCCCATAGAGTCATCGGGGAGTGGGAGGTAACAAGAAATGTTGTGGTCGTGAGGGTAAACAATTCAGTCAGTTAAATGAAGTTTGTTTTGTCCCCAGAGTAAAGCAAAAGAAAAATTATATTCTGTCAACTGGACAAAGTTTTAGAGTGAAGACCATAGACTGTATATGTAAATGGTCTTAAAATGTCAGGTATTGACCCGTTCTACATGAGTCTGGTATTTTTATTTCGCTATTTTATCCGTAACCCAAGATATGAACGTTAATAGCTTCATTTGACTGGAGCTGAATGCTATGGGTGACGTCACACTCCCTTAGTCCACTTTTTTATTTATTTATTACTTGTTTTCTATGGTGAAGACATTTCGCTGCTCATCCAAGCGGCGTCTTCAGTTCTGGTCAGTTTGCTGTTGGACACTGCCTTATATCGATCTGAAGGGAGGAGCTAACTACACTGAAATAAACCCATCCATTTTGTCCAGGTGAGACAAAAGAATTTAATTTTTCTTTTGCTATGGATCATACCTGGACGACTGACTGACTGAAAAACAAAAAACAAAACATATCTGCGTTAGCGTTGACTCTTCCTTGTTCAGTCGGCTTGAGAATAGTAACTTGTGTCTAAAGTGTTATGTTTGCAGACTTTTTCGCCCATCGCGTAGAGAAATTTGTCCTTCGAGCGTATGGATGTCACACATAACAGCGCTGCTTCGCCTCCTCTGATTGGCTGGAACAGACTGTAGTTAATTCAGCTTTTAACTATTTAATTATAAAAGATCTAAACTGCTAAAATCGTGTTGAAAAATAACCAGTAACTTTAGCTTGTTTCATTTAAGTCAAATTTGCCAGCAGTTAGTGATGTAACTACAGTATATATTACATATTTTACGTGAGTACAAATCGTCTGCACTTTTCCAACACTACAACTAAGCCACTTTCGCTCTACAAAAATCTCTGCATACTGTTTCATCGGATATGGTCCAGATTACAAAACAAATTCCCATTCAACTAAGTAGGCCACAACACAGTCCTATTACATGGTTGTTATATCGACTAATGTGTCTGATGCCTGAATTAACGTTTTAGGATGACAAGGCCATTCTTTAATCACTGCCGCGGCTCATGAGGGGGCTCGCGGTTCATTTCCTCACAGTGTGAATAGGCAGAACGCACAGGGGACAGACACTGAATGAGGAGAGACGAGCCAAAATATAAACACTGCATTTGGCAAAACAAGACCCTGCACCCTGCTCCAGACAATGGGATGTGGGATAATAGGGCGGTGAATAGGATTCGTACCATTGTCACAATTGTCAGTCTGGAGGACGACTTAATGCGAAATACATTTAGAAATATAGTGACGATTATTGCAGAATCCAACTTGAAGACAAACTAATCAATTGATAATATTAAGAGCGATTCTATTTAGTGAGCTGATTATTTTTTTTCATATAGACTCTTCCAGTTTATAAACAGAACACCCGCGTTACACACACTGGTACCTCTCCATAAATTGGCTCCCAATACATTTTTAATGGGGAGATAGTGTTAGCTTCCAAACATCACAAACTATGAAAAATCAGGGCTGTTCTGGCCACTGACAACCACTCTACCACACGGAACATCAGAGCCTCGTAAGAAAACATGGCCACATTTAGCACTGTTTTGCGTAAATTATTAACGTTAGCATGCATACACCGCATAATAACCATTTCTTAAATCTACCGTTGTGCACCAAAAATACAGCAGATCACAGTTTGACAATAAAATTTCACTTTTATTTCATGAAACACTACAAATCCTGCAAACATTAATGAACTTTTGAAATAGGAGCTGGAAGTTAGATATTGGCCAGTGTAACAAACATACACACAGCAACCATTTGTCCGCACTGTCTATAAACGTCAAAATTAATGGTTTGATTTTCCCGTCCTATTAAAATGAATAGATAGAATGATAATATCAGTACGAGGCAGTGGGCACAACTATTCTAAACACATCACTCCTGGCTTTATATTACTCATAGTGATAATGTTCTGTGTGGTTATTGAATAAATGCATAACAAATGCATATATTCTGTCCTTTAGAGAGATGCCTCATTTAGGTTAGGCAAAGGTCAATGTTGTATGTGTAGTAATATAATCTTAACATAATCATAATCTTAACATAATCTTAATATAGTCTTTAATATTACTGTTATTGTACTTTAACAGAAACAGAAAAAAACAGAAAAAGCAACCATTATTGAAGCACATTCTTTTTTTTTCTTTTTTTTTTTTTGCAATCAATTTTTTATTTGTATGATAACAAAAATCATACAAATAAAATAAAATAAAAATCCCCAATCCCGAGCTCATAGTGACATCCCACGCCCCCTCCCTGGGCTCCGCATGATGAGCACATTATTGTCAACTCTCAGAGACCAGAGCAGAGTTTTGCCGTCATGGTAAAGCTAACAACATCTACCAGGCTAACTGTGCACTTCCTGATTATCGGACAATAAAACACTTTACAATCACATGCAGACAGTGCACAGCGTACTTATTTTGGCCTCAAGAGCTGCCATGACAGATCCGATCCTAACTATAGTCCTATTTGTAGCCAGGTCCATTCAAAGACCAGTCGGCTCATCAGACAAACTGTCGGCATCATATACACATTTTGAAATATTCCCATACAATACATTATACATTACAGCAAAGAATATATCATATGAATTAAATAGCGATCCATTTCTTTAGTAAACCTGATAAGCTATATGTATTTTTCCCATACCATTTGGCTCAGAGTCAGTGGTGGGAATCTGATCAAAGATATCTCTATATACGAAGCTTTGATGGTGCATGTCGCTGTAATGTTGCCCTGATTTGTATTCCTCCGCTTAAAGACGGCATTTCCCATTGGACATTGTCTCCGCTGCTCCCTGTCTGCGCCTATTCAAGCTCACGCCAAAATGTGTCAGATTTTGTGAATGTATGTCACCGTGAATTACATATCACGCTCCCCTCTCCACAGATGTGATACTGCGGGCCCTAAACCTTCCATTTTCCAAGCCGTTTAAATCCCATTGCGACATATGAAGGATGGTTGCAAATATGGTGAGTGAAAGCTAATCTAGGAAACCCCCAAACCAGTGCAATTTTCCTTCACTTGTCCAAACAGTTTTCCTTTACAAACGAGGCTAAAGAGATCTAAACTTGGAACATGTGATTGACGTGGGGTGCTTTTACATGGCCAAAAAAAACCCCAAAACGAATAATCATATAACCCAACACTTAGGCTGATTTTGGAAGGCAGAGAACAATGAATGTTAAAATAAGTCTTTCCATCTCATAGGCGCAGTACTGTCTTTTACTGCCTTAAAAAAAAACGTGAAAACAGAGCTAGTTCATTTCAAACAGCTTGCGGTGGTCCAAAGTTATCCCTCTTTTACATTATGTATTCTGAGCATTCTAATCATTCACCACGATGAGTTTATGAGCGATTTTTCACAACTTTCATAGCGGAGGCCAGAGCCGAGTTTGCTGTGAGTGTAACGCAACTAGCATGCTAATAGTGCACTTCCTGATTATCGAACAATAAAGTGCTTTATAATTAGACGCAGATAATACACAGCGGACTTACTTTGACCTCAAGAACTGCTTATACAATATATATGTATTGGGGAAAGAAGAGGTTTTGCTCAAATACATGGAGAAAAAAAAAAAAAAATCAGGTACAGGGCCTTTAACATTTTTCATTTTTGTCTTTGCCGTACTGGTTTGCCCTCTTTTGCCTTATCTTGAACAATCAGAAATAAATCAGATAACTCGCTAAATGTTTACATGACATTTAAAAAAATCTGGATAAGGATCAGATTTTTGGTATGTAAACAAATATATATCATACTCCTTATGCATTTGCGTTGCCATGGATGCTAGCGTGCACGCAGTAGAGTCATTTCAGTTAGCATGTTTTTAACGCTATGTGGAATCTATCAATATACTACTATTGATGCAATTCCCAATAGTCAAAGGCAATGATTGCTTGTCTGGGCTGAGCAATGAGTGGCATATTGCTTTTGTCAGACAGTTCAGTAGGTCGATTAAGCACACGGGCAGAATACATGTGAGCAGCATCGTTCATTTATTCTTCTTGATCATATAAATCAGCTTGTGCATGGACTCTATCAGCTTTACACTGCACTACAGGTGAAATGTAAAATAAAATCTTTAAATTAGAGATAACAGTTGCAGTGTATGTTAAGAAAAATAATATATAAAACACCTCTAGTAAAGTCCAAGCTAATCTTGTTGTTTACGTAGCCTAATTGTACGGAACTGCAATTTATAGTATTATTAAGACATCCCCCGTTGACTAAATAGGGAGTGAAATTAGCAAAAGCTCTCAGATATCTTCATGATTCAACAATATGTAGTGCACTGGCTGGATAACAAAAGTACTATTACATTATTTGTGTGTAAAAAGGCCAAATTCTGAATTAATTCCCAAATCTCTGGCTATCTCATTCATGTCTTCCCCCTTCTCCTTTGGTCATTGTAAACTTGTTCTAATCCCATGAAAAGAATCACTTGACTAATAAAATATCTGGTCAGTTAAGAGGACGGATTAATTGGCTAAACGTCTAAAGGCCTTCAGCCCTAATTATTATGACCATGAATTATAACCAAGCAATATTATAAAGTGTATTCAGCGAAACCTTAAGTTCATCCGAACTGTGTAGTGAATTTGATTTGTTATGCCTTTTTCATGCATGCTTGGGTTCATTGAAAAGCTTCCATTATGTCTAATCATAGATTGTATATATAAATGGAAAAAGCTAACCTGGTAGCTGCTGCTTTCCAAATAGGAAGTGAGCCTGGGCGCACTTCCGGCTCCATCGGTTAAAATGTTCATATTAACCCGCTTTACGTGATCCTGGTATTTTTATTTTCACTGTTGTACTCGTAAATCAAGATATGAGTATTAATAACAGACGAATCAGGCACCTTCGATCCCTGAGGTCACTCCCAGTAGAGCTAGCAACAGGTTTGATATGGATATGGAACTTGCCCCAAGTTCGTCCCTATAACTTCTACCCTCGATGAGCTTCATTTGACTGAAGCCGAACGCTATGGGTGACATCACACTCACTTAGTCCACTTCTTTAGACAGTCTGTGTGTCTAATACAACATACTAACTGCTTAATGTCTTTTAAAAGTGTACATTGACCTTATAGGCAACATGAGCGCACTGCCCTATGCTGTAATGTGATAGATGTTATTATTGTATTTGTTTTAATATCTTTAGTGTCGACCAGAGGCTCACTAGCCCTCCTCCCTGCAGCAGTGAAGTCCTGGTCTCTCTGTGTGACTGTGGCAAATGTGATTCATAACTCACACAAAATCATTAGTTGTGTGTTGTAGACAGGGCCTGGAGGGATGACGGGTCTCACAGTTTATGAACAAAGTTTGCCTGTTATAAAATTTCACACACTTTCAGATACCGTAAATTTTGGACTATAGAGCGCATCTGAATATAAGCTGCTTTTTTCAAACTGTGCTTGAAAACCGGCACCAACATGCCATCAGCACGGGATGAACATACCTTCATGTTTAGAAAATAAAACAGCACTAACACGGCATCAACATAGCACCAACACGACAGTAACACGGGATGAACATACCTGCGTGTTTAGAAAATAAAACAGCACCAACACGGACCATCTGCTTTTATTTCCACTGAAAGCTTTTGTCGTCTTTTTTACATTGACTAAGTTCTTCCCGCTGCTGCCTCCAACGTCGCTTCATTGGTTCATTAATGCCAAGTTTACGTGCAGTGGCTCTGTTTCCTTCTTTGATGCCAGATCCATTGCCTTTAACTTAAAAGCTGATCATTTGCAACGTGCAGTGGCTCTATTTCCTTCTTTGATGCCAGATCCGTTGCCTTTAACTTAAAAGCTGCATCATATGCATTATTTTGTGTGTTTTCCATGGTGAGGGTGTGTGCATGATGCGCAAAATGACAGTTCAAAATCAAAACTAGTGTATTCTTCAGCGCATAATCTTTCCCCGCGTCTGTCTCACTTTTGCATTTACTGGTAGAGAGTGCCCCCTCTGTGGTCGTTAGCCAGTAAAAATCTATGAATTAGCCGCACCGCTGTATAAGCCGTAGGGTTCAAAGCGTGGGAAAAAAGTAGCGGCTTATAGTCCGAAATTTACGGTAATTACAGCTAAAGAACTCTGCTATGAATGTTAAAATTAGGTAGATTTTGGAAGAACGATGAATTTTAAAATAAGTCTATCAATCTGTAAAGGTGCAGTACCTGACTTTTTTGTACTGTCTTAAAAACGTAAACACAGAACTAGTTCATTTGAATTCGTTTGCAGTGGTCCAAAGTTATTCCTCACTTACCGTATGCATTCTGAGTATTGTAGCGTTTATAAGTTCATAAAATATAATATACAGCTCAATAATAATTACAGTGAAAGTAAATTAAAGGTGCACTATGTAACTTTTTTCTTTGGGGGTCTGCCACCTACTTGTCTCTATATCGATAGTTTTAATTTGCTTAGAATGATCCATTGCATGATATTAAACTTATGTATTGCGCTTTTTTTTTTTTTTTATTGCTTTGAAATGCATTGAAAAACTCTCCATAGATCTATCATCCGTTCAGACACTTTAATTGGAATCCTTGGGCGTTTAGTTGATTGTATATTATTAATAGCCTTTCTCTTACCTATGAGTGGCAATAGCTTAGGTGCAAAGGTTGACTGAGGTTTGATTGTTTCATTGTTGTGTCCTTGGGCATGACATTTACATTGCATCCAGTTTAATACTTTATCTAGTACTAGTTTGTGAATTGATGCATGGTCGCTTGACGTTTTGAGTTTTGAGCACACAACGGCAGTAGAAAATTGCTATTTTGTTTATTAGGGCTGAACATTTGGGGAAAAATATCTAATTGTGATTTTTCTGACAAGCATTGCGATTGTGATGAGATTTGCGATTTATGTTTTAATAATAGGCTTCTTTTCATAGTTCACATTTTAAACTCATCCAGAAGACAAAAAAGTCTGAAATATGGACTGACAAAGTAATACAAAAATCACATTTCAGAACATGTTTGTACAGATCTAAACTACAGGGATAGCCATTTATATGCAGAATAAGACAGAATGTTGTTGTTTGTGGAGGAAAATATGGTACTTCAAAAATTGCTGCCTTTGCAATTTGCTAATTTTGTTCATTCAAATTATGATTTTGATTTGATTGCAATTTATCTTGCAGCCTTACTGCTTATCAGTCCCCATTGGTTATAAGGCCTTGTCCTTTCATTTCCAAATAGAATAATTAATAAGAGATGTGAGTACCACTCGGACACTCTCACCCTTTTGTTGGTCTCTATAGCAGCCTCTCTGTGTGTAATATCCAGCTCCTCTGTGCTCTGTTTGCCCAGAGTTTTGACACTGCCTGACTTTTTCAAATTGATTCCCCCGAAGTAAAATTGCCATCAATTTTTAATGGCTTTATCTTGGCGGAAATCCCTTTCTCTTCCCCAAAAGTGTGTGTTTCTATGGTGATGGAGATGGCTGACATTAAGAGAGCCGTGTACTGCAGATAGACAGAGAAATTGAAAATGGTCGACAGCTGCCGCTGTTGTATTATTCTATGTGACCAAGCTAAACTATGTGAAATTGAAAATATGGATTTTCTTAGATTCCTCAATAGAAATCATATGTGAAGAAATACCATCAGGTCAGTTTGTGAATAAGCTCGTAGTATCTTTTACATCAGCACAAAACACAAAATACCAACATGCCAACTGGACTATGAGATCTTTCCTGAATAGTCTTGATATACATCACGAGTATAGGACAACATGGTGATATTACTGTAACTATTTATTACGATGTGATGAAAATGTCATTATGTTGTTTAAAAATGCTTTTATTGACATTGTGGTATTGATGGATTTCAGGCAAAGGATTCCTACCTGATCTCTAGGAGTTTGTGAGGATCTTTCCCCACTTAGAACATGTTATTTTAATTTGAATTTCTTAATTGTGTGGAGTGGAGGACGCCATAGCTTGAAACCCATGAATTGAAATTTGTATCAAGTATCAAGCCTTTTCCCTTTTAGTATCGTGAAAACACAAATACAACAACATATTTATACAGTTAATGCATTTTTCATAAATGATGAAGTTGCCTCAGTTGCCTTGGGCAGACTGACAGAAGTGTGGCTGCCAACATGTGCCACAACTATAATTGGTATATGCATAGACCGAAGGAGGCAAAGTAGCTTTATTAGATAGATGAAATATTTTAAAGGGACACTTCAATACTTTTTATTTAAGTGTTGTAGGTTTTTTCAGGTGATACTTTTACTTTTACTTGAGTATTTTTTGCTTTGGTATCTGTACTTTCCCTTAAATAAAAAAATTGAGTACTTTTTCCACCACTGTGCAGGGGTGGCCATTTAATACAATTTTAATCGTGTTTTAATCACTAATTGTCTATGATGAGCTTGTTTTTGTTTTTTTAATCGAGAAGAATACAGCCAATCCAGTCAGTAAAAGCATGGTCTGAAATGCGATTTGCCAGTTCACATTTCAATCTTTTTGTCAATTCTTGTGGATGTGTTTAAAATGTGAACTTTGAACACAATGCTATCACAAAACATAAATTGCAAATCTAATCACAATGCTGGCAATTCATTGTTTTTCCATAATTATGAAGCCCTGGCATGTGGTTTTGTGTTAAAAACTCTGTCTTGTTTATGCTCATAAAATCAGTACCGAAAGCCCTATGGCCCTGCCCTACACTGATGTATTCACCCTGTGTTCACCCTGTGTTCACCTCACTCAGTAGAGATGACTCATCGTTCTAAACAACACAACTATCTCCCTGCACATCATGACGTCCTCAGCACCATTTTGGATTTTCACTTTAAAATGCCTTGCACTGCCTGTTGCCTCAGCCCCGGCTTGAGTTTTAAAGCAATCTTCCTGCACCTTTGTTTTTATTGATTTACGCCGGCAGACTGGAGGAGCACAGTTATCTAACAGCCTTTGAGTACAGACTGTTGTGATGCTGCAGTCCAGTAAAATGCAGGTGAAAACTCTTTAACTCGTCCAGGGAGCAGTTAAAGCCTGATCCCAATGTACTAGACGCTACAAATGTGTGGAAAGTTTTACGGGATAGTGTGAAGCTGGTGTATGCAGCGTATAGAGGCATTCGATAGATAGATAGATCCTGACACTGTGTTGTGTTCGTTCTTGTTTGTTGATACTTTGCAGCTAATGTCATCAACATTCTCTGGGTGTAATGCAAACTGTAGGCACTGCTCTGTCTGAAGCTCTGTCTGAAGCTATGACATTTCACCACAGATTTATATATATGCAGTACCCCCCAGTGTGATGTCATTGCACTCAATTGTAAATCTTTATAGTATAATGTATCTTGATCTTGATTTTGATTGCATGCCCCTATTCTCCTGCTGATCTTGACCTTTGTGTTGCTACACTGTAATTTCCCTATAGTGGGACAATAAAGGTTTATCTTATCTTAGATAGATATAGATGAATAAATATAGATGTGTATATTGTTTGACATAATGCATATGTAATAGATAATGAATATGGGCATTTTAGGGCAAATAGAATGTAACTAAGGTTTGTACCCCTTATACAAATGTATCATAGCATTGTGCTGTTTGGCAGACTTTCTAAACTTAAGGTTGTGTTCACTGCGTTACTGGTTTGGTCTGGTTTGGCCCAGTTTAGTCCTGATTCAGACTGGGTTTGGTGCTGTTCTAGTCCTGGTTTTGTTTTCATAAATGTAAAAGTGTGAACTCTTAAATGATTTCTGTATTTCCCCAGCAGTGATTCATTGAGATTTTGGCCTTGTTGAAATAATTTTGGGACAAGACGCATGCCCCTTTGGCAGTAACTTGATTTACAATTTATTTTTTACTATAATCAGAAAATAATTGCTTTTTACTGTGTAATTTGAAAATCAAATTATGTGGAAAGTAACATGTTTGAGGATTGCTCATATGTGACCAGGGTACCCAAGTAGTACTATACAGGGATCTAGAATACACACTTCTTCAATACTTGATGAAGATGTGCGTCTGGTCACTGGTGAATCTTCCCGGGTTCACATGAGTGTCACTGACAGGTGGATTCACCAGTCGGGGACACACATGGTCTGGGGACACGCATGGTCTGTCCATATTAAACCATATATGGCTGCTTATGAGGAAAAAAGAAAGGAAAAAATATCACAACTGCAGAATCGGTGAGCGAAGCACTGAACCAAGTGATCAATGAGCTCCTTTGTTTCACATGTGTCACTGAAATTTAATTGCACGATCATGTTTGGTTCTGGCTCAAGGTGCAACGAAGAAGGTTGGGACCAGACTGGTATTCCTCTGTAAAAAGTACAGAAATATCATTCTGGATTTGCCAGGCAAGTAGTTCCAAGTAGTAAACTGCCCATATAGATCAGTCCTCCTTTTTGAAGAATGCATATTATTTGGATGAATGTCAAATGTACATGTGAAAAACCGCCTCTCTGCCATCTAAGCTAATGTTGTTTTTCTTTGCTAAGTATCCTGCACAT
>KN485469.1:1774-27950 GCA_000787095.1 Periophthalmodon schlosseri | reverse complement strand
CAAGCTTCAAAAAGTCATTAATCGGTAATGAACTAATAACTATCTTGATTTGAGTAGATTTATTCCATTGGTACTCGTCTGTACTCAGCCTCACTTATCTGTACCTAGCCTTATGTAGTTTAGCGTATGTGTATGTGTGTGTGTGTGTCGCACGCGCGTGTGTGTGTGTGAGAGAGAGAGAGCGTGTGTGTGACGTGAGCTGCTGCTTGTTCATGGCAAAAGACATTCACGGGCAATGTGTTTTTTGATGCTGCTTAAATATCTGTAAAATAAAGTCACAAAACAAGGAAAGGATGCAAATGAGTGTTTAATATTCTTTAAAAACAGAATGAATCTGATGTTTCACTGTTGCTGAATGAATCTGATGCTTCACTGCCCTCTGGTATAGTCTTTTTGGACCCTGGAGAGCTTGGAGGGACTGGTTATCCTGGTGGCCCTGGGAATTTTGGGGAACCTGGCGGCCCTGGGGAGCCTGATGGACCGGGCAAGTTTGGCAGCATTGGTGAGTCTAGTGATTGCTGGTCTTGGGACTGGGGCTTCCTCTCCTTTTCAGAGCAGCGCTTCCAGAAGTGTCTCTGGGTCTGGTGACCCTGGGGAGCCTGCTGACCCTGTGGAGCCTTTTGATCATGGGGAACCTGGTAGCCCTGGGTAGCTTGAGGAGCCTGGAAGCCCTGGGTAGCCTGGTAGCCCTTGGGAGCCTGGTGGCCCTGGTGGTCCTGGAGAGCTTGAGGAGCTTGGTGGCCCTGGGAAGTGTGACAGCCTGGCGAGCCTGGGTCTGGTGACCCTGGGGAGCCTGCTGACCCTGTGGAGCCTTTTGATCATGGGGAACCTGGTAGCCCTGGGTAGCTTGAGGAGCCTGGAAGCCCTGGGTAGCCTGGTAGCCCTTGGGAGCCTGGTGGCCCTGGTGGTCCTGGAGAGCTTGAGGAGCTTGGTGGCCCTGGGAAGTGTGACAGCCCTGGCGAGCCTAGCGGTGTTGGCGAGCCATTGGCGAGCCTGATGACCCCGGTGGGTGCGGGCTTTGGGGCTGGAACTCTTGCTCTTTTTGGAGCAGAGCTCAAAGAGGTGTCTCTGAGTCTCTTTTTCACCTTCTTGGGTACTGTTGAGCCCTGGGGGGTGTGGGGAGCCTGGAGGCCCTGGGTAGCCTGGTGGCCCTAGGGAGCCTGGTGGCCCTAGTGGCTCTGGAGAGCTTGAGGAGCTTGGTGGCCCTGGGAAGCCTGACAGCCCTGGCGAGCATGGCGGCATTGGCAAGCCTGGTGGCATTGGCGAGCCTGGCGTCGTTGGTGAGCCTGGCACCATTGGAGAGCCTGAAGACCCCGGTGGGTGTGGGCAGTGAGGCTGGAACTCCTGCTCTGTTTGGCAACAGAGCTCAAAGAGGTGTCTCTGAGTCTCTTTTTCACCTTCTTGGGGACTGGCGAGCCCTGGGGGGTGTGGGTAGCCTGGTGGCCCTTGGGAGCCTGATGGCCCTGGTGGTCCTGGAAAGCTTGAGGAGCTTGGTGGCCCTGGGAAGCCTGATAGCCCTGGCGAGCCTGGTGCCGTTGGCAAGCCTGGCGGCGTTGTTGAGCCTGGCGCCGTTGGCAAGCCTGATGACCCCGGGGGGTGCGGGCTGTGGAGCTGGAACTCCTGCTCTGTTTGGCAGAAGAGCTCAAAGTGGTGTCTCTGAGTCTCCTTTTCACCTCCTTGGGGACTGGTGAGCCCTGGGGGGGGTGGGGAGCCTGGTGGCCCTGTGGAGCCTGGTGGCCCTGGTTGTCCTGGAGAGCTTGAGGAGCTTGGTGGCCCTGGGAAGCCTGACAGCCCTGGTTAGCCTGGCGGCGTTGGCGAGCCTGGCACCGTTGGCGAGCCTGATGACCTCGGTCAGTGCAGGCCTTGGGGCTGGAACTCCTGCGCCTTTTGGGAGCAGAGCTCACCGACGTGTCTCTAGGTCTCTTTCTGGCCTCCTTCAAGCTGTGATCAAACAGAGGTTTCACATGAGACAATCAAGAATCTGGTAGTCTCCCTATTACACATGTTTTATTTCGAATATTATTATTCATTCATATTAACATCAGCTTGCTGACTTGTAACTAAAGAGATTAACATTTGCGTTTGACTTACACATGTTTTATTTCGAATATTATTATTCCAACATCAGCTTGTAATCTGACTTGTAAATAAAGAGATTAACATTTGCGTTTGAATGAAATTGAGCTTGTAATCTGACTTGTAAATAAAGAGATTAACATTTGCCTTTGAATGAAATTGAACTTACTGTGCCACAAAGGTATATTAAATGTTTATCCCATATCATAGCACATTAACCACACTATATATTTATCAGCACCAGAAAAACACAGTTATTTTAAGAAGAAATATTGTGATCTTGGCACAATCACAGTCTCTTCCTATTCTAACCTGAAGACTGGACGGGCAGTGTCAGAGTACTGAACTGGTCATCTATTGGTTCATATACAAATACTTAACCTGCTGCTCAGAATTGTTATTTTGAAGATTATACAAATCTCTTCTTTCTGCAGTGTGAGGTTTAAACCAGATATCTTCTGGTTGGTGGGCAACCACTAAACCTACTGCACCACTGCCTTCAAACTTCTAAAATTCTTCTGCTCATGCTTCTACACTAACATACAGTGACATGTATAACCTTGTGTGAGAGGACGGTGGGGTACTTACTAGGCAGGCTCACTCCCCCTGAGGTAGGACATGGTGGTGAAGGGGTGTTGGAGCACCTCCTCGGGGTTGAGATCCAGCATGAGTTTGAGCAGGCGCACAAAGACCACCATGTCGTGCTTCTCTTTGAGGTTAGAACAGGACTGCAGGCCGCGGGGATCTCTCTGAAACACACACAGAGTCGCATCTACACCTGTAGCATAACTTTACAGTGTTGTCTGAAATCAACTGCCCCCAGCCATGTGAGAGGAGAATCTATCAGCAATACGACTGTGACTAAAGGGGGTGGATGTGTCTTGCCCAGGAGCACAACAACTCTATACACTTGTGCTCACTTCCCCAAGTGTGCTAGTTCACACTTGGGCAAGTGAGCACTAGCACACTTTAGTTGGTGTTTTTCTGTGATATAAAACCCTAATAAACATTGAATTGAGGCAGTTTATGACAAAACCTATGACCTGAGTAAAAATGAGATCTGTTCTCACCTCATAAATGTGGTCCAGCTGTGTAATTCTGCTGCGAGTGAGATCCAAAGGACTGAGCTGAAACAAGAGCACAAGCGTCACAAGCCCACACACACATATAATATACAAAGAATTGATGAAAAATATATACATCAGTACACAGAATCATGATACACGTATAGGTGTGAACAGAAGGACCTACGTACTTTATATGACCACTTGTCTGTCAACCTGCAGCAGAACCGTGTGGTCAGGAGGCCCTGGTCCAGACAGGACTTGGGAAGGTGTCCCACAGTCTCCACTGTCAACTTCAACATATCCTCCTCACAGAGGAGTGCCCAGGAACATCTCGGCAGCAATGCAGCCCACAGACCACATGTCTATGGCCTCATTGACAGGGGCCTGGAGGAGGCTCTCTGGAGCGCTGCAAACAAGAACATTTTACAGTCTGTTAAAACTAAAGTATTTGCAACCAAGTCCTTTTTTTTAATATTCCTGCCCCTGTGTACGGTTACTATACTACACTGTACATATACCTCAAATACATGTACAGTGTAGTATAGTGTCTATACCAAAGTACTTTCCCTGTGAAGTCACATACCTGTACCCCAGCAGTATGTTAAACTATACTATATGTACTTGTACTTGAGTAAAGTACAAGTACATATAGTATAGTTTAACAGTAGAGCAGGCTTATCAAACTGTGGTGCAGGACCATGTGTCAGTACCTGGCAGATGATTGGTCGGATCTCCCTCAGCCTCAGACTCCTGTAGGGACTCTGGGTCAGAAACTGGGCCAGGCTGATGACCAGCTTTTCAAATTCGTGACAAAAATGTCCCGAACATTTAAAGGAGCCGAACCAGCGCACAATGTGGAAATTGCGTGAGCCTTGTGCAGCTAGGGTCTGGAGGATCCTCATCTGTGGGGACAAAATGTATGTCATTCACCTGGTACACATAAAGAGGCGCTATTTTACTTCTATGGGATATTAACTGCTAACACATTACATATTTAGAGCACCATGTTACCTTTTATTGTTTTGAAAATGTTATGTTCGCCGAAGACAACGTATTAACATGTTTCAAATTCCACTGTCGTTTCTGACGCTCTGAGTCCCACCTCCCTTCAGAGCCCTATCACAACCGAATCTGCGTGCATCCTGCTAATGAAAACTACTGAACACTGGGTTTGTCAAGTTGCTGTGGGTTGAGCTTTGGACCGAATCTTACATTCAGTGATTTGAAAGCTAACAAAATTTCTGTTAACACCTATCTCTTGTCAGTACCCAATGGATGGATGACATGTAAAATTTCTTCAGGCATGCTTTTGATGAGGGAACAATGTCAGAACATGGTTGAACGCTCAGATAAATCGATTTTGCATAATGCCCCCTCTTTAAGTATATTGCATGGTACAAAACAAAAGCTTTTGTTATGCAACTCAAGTAAACTCCAAATGGCACTGCATACAGCCGATAATAAGAAACCAGGAGCGTGGTAGTGAGGACTCTACAAACTGTCACACTGAGGAGTGTTATGGGCTGGTGCACTTTTTATGACTTTATCTTTAAAGGTCCTATATTACACAAAATGGATTCTTGTGTTATAATATTGTTACCTCATCAAAAACTTGGAGTTGTGTTTTGTTTCATTCACACATATTTGAGTAATCCTTTATTATTATATGGCACTAAATAAATATTCTGTAAAGCACTTTGAATCACCTTGTGGACGAATTGTGTTACACCAGGGGTCAGCAACCCATCTAAAATGAAGATAACACTGTAAATATAGTTTTTTTTACCTTTACGCTTTGTATAAACAACTTTATGCTTATGACAGGGGTCCCCAACCTTTTTTGCACCATGGACCATAATGTAGGTTTTATTTTCACAGACTGGCCTTCTACGCGTGGCAGATAAATATGGAAAAAATAAGTTAAGTGCATAAAAAATACAACTCACCAAACCACTGAATCAGTGGAAGCCCTGCGCTTGTTTCTTTGCGATGAGGTGGTCCCATCTAGGAGTGATGGGAGACAGTGACACCCGCAGTGTGTTTCTCATGTCCAGTCTGCTCCGTAATTTTGTCTTGGTTGCCGTCTCTGCAGAAAAACCCGCTTCACACAGACAGGATGTTGTAAATAGTAGTAAGGTTTTCAGTGCTCTTGTGGCAATGTCAGGATATTCTGGCTTGATTTTCATCCAGAATGTCAGCAGAGATGTTGTCTCAAACATATGTTTAAGGCCACCGTCATTTGCAATCTCCAACAGCTGATCCTCTTGTCACACAGACCCGCTCGATTCGCCCGGTTTACTCACAAAAAACTCTAAAGGCTTATCTTTTAATCCCGAGTGCTTAGTCTCCATGTGCCGAAGCAGTTTTGAAGGTTTCATTGCCTTGTTAGCTTTTTCCCGCGTATTATGCAGAACGGACTCGGCACGTGAGACTCACCTGTAGTGACAAACCCATAAGTAGGACTCCTGGTATTGTCTGTTAAATTTAGCTTTCTTTTTCTTGGAGGTCGTAGGCTCCTCTTCTCAGTTGGCCTTTTCCCCTTTGCAAAAAAGCTCTCTAAAGACTTTTGTTTTTGGCTCATTTTCGCTAGCTTGTGGGTCTACTTTTGGGCAACGTGTCTGATACATTATACGTGATGTGTCATCGCGGAGGACAAGAGCATTTCTAGCACAGATATAATATACTTGCCATTATAGCAAATGGATTTCTGTGGCGATTTCCTGTCAGGATTTTCATTATATATCTACGGACAAGCTTATTAGCGCGTCACGAGCGGGGCAGGTGAAAGTTAAGTCGGAGAAGATGTGGTCGCTGATAAATTATTTACTGTTTTGTGTGGCCCGGTAGCAAATACGTAAACGGACCGGTACTGGTCCCTGGCCCTGTGGTTGGGGACCACTGGCTTATGAAATCCATGAAGTGCTACAGAGACTTCAGCTCCTGAACCTCTGCGCACAGCGTCTGCAAATCGGAGCTGTATCTTTACGCAGCACTGTAAGCTGTCGACTGTGAGGCGTGAGCGGTGTTTGTTTTTAACGTAGTTCCGCGAGTGTGATGCTTATTTTGAGTGACAAAAAATAATAAAATATAATTTTATTTAATATTTCAGATCACAATAATTTTCCAATTTAAACTACAATTAAAAAAAAAAAAATAGGACTAACACAAAGAAAATACACTTCAATTAAATACTTTCAAGGGCAAGGGCTGAAATCATCCAAATGATTCTAGTGAAGGTGTATGGGGTTTAAAAACATAATTGAGAACTTCCTGTATTGCCACATGACATCACAAGGTAAAACAGAGGGTTATCAGTGTGAAGGAAGAACTCATCTTAAATATGCAGGGTTTATGTGTTAGATGTGTGAATGAAGCAAAACACAACTCCAGGTATTTATAACATATAGAGCTTTTATGTTGCAGACTCCACAAACATTCTGTTGTGGTTGTGTCTCCTCTTAGCCTAAAATGTGCAGTAACGTTGGTTTTACAATACCATAATTGACTGACAGAGTAACCTAAATGTAAAAAATAGTGTTACTTTAGAGAGAGCCTTGTGTTCGAACTCTCTTTACCTAATTTTTTCTTAGCAACAATACGAATCAGGTAGAGAAGGTTTCAACTGTGGTCATCTGGATACTGATTGGCGGATTGCAGAAGCAATTTTCAGCTTGATGGTACTGGCCTGAAGCTCTGGGTTTTATCCTACTCTGAGTTAACTAAGTCCAGGCCCAAGGGGAGTTTTAGAGAGAAACTGCCCTACCCTTGTTTACTGGCTAATATGATTATGAGCGGTTATGACCCTATTGTGTACTGGCTCACCTTCATCACAGTTAAGTACCTGACCATTTGGTTGGCTTATTGGGATTTTATTTGCACACTGTGACAAAATTGTTCCGTGTGTGAGAGTGTATGCATGGGCGTATGTGTGCGTGCATGTGCGTGTGTGTGTACATGTGTGTATGTTTGCGTGCATGTGGCTGTCTGTGAGTTGTATGCTTGTGTGGGACCGGGCAGTTGTGAGGGTAGAGTAGTTGGGTGGAAGGGCATGTGTAATCATATATTTTTTTATTTTTTTTAATGACTGTAAAGCACTTTCATATAGTTTGATTTGATGATTTGATTGAATAAAATATGTTTTATTAACGAAGGCACTTATGCTTTTTGGGGGTATTTATTATGTAACTGTAGCATATATAAACTACATGTGATCATTGTAAACCATGATATTGATCTAAAACTGCTTAATGATAGAAACAGGTCCATTGACTTTGAAAGTGCATAACTAATAGGACCTTTAAAATAAATATATATAATAAATATAAATACAAAATACTGTAATGTTATTTTTATTTATTTTTTGGGTGGTTGGAGGGGCAGGTGGTGCAAATTGGCAGCCTCAGTTCTGTCAGTGTGCCTCAGGAGAGCTGTGGCGACAATAGTAGCTTACCATCACTGAGTGCGGAGTGAATGAATAATGCACTGTGAAGCGTCTTTGAGTGTCCAAAAAAGTGCTATATAAATCCAATGCAATATTTGAAAGTGTTGACGTTGAGTAATGTGTTAATGTGAGTGTTAAAGAGAGAGACGATTGTTGTTTCAGCCTCGAACAGCATATTGTGTTTACTGAGTTTCTTATTTTCACACGACATATTCAGTTGTCAATAGCTGTCAAAAATGTGTTGCATTCCTGTCACTTCATCTATGCTATTTTTGCCATATGTTTGTAATACCGCTACTGTACTGCTCTTCTCATCTGAAACTGTCTGCTTGAGTCAGTGTTCCCAAGGACATCATTCATTTCTGGCAGCAGGGAATAGAAATAAACTACAGCTGCTAACAATAACATTACCACATCAGATTTGTATTGGATTTCTATTAAACTGGAGGAATATGGTGTATGAACTGTTAAATTGAAAACAGTATCAAAAGCATATTTAAACAGTGTATTTGGTGTTAAAGCGATACCAGGGGACGTATAATGAACATGGCTATTTACAGACTGGAAAACATTGACATAATGGTTAACTGTAAAATCATGTTGTATTACATTTGGTACACTAAGCTGTTCAATCACAAGTAATTAAATGGGGATTTACTGAGCTTGTATGGCAGCCCTAGCTTCAAAATGAAATCTAGAGGCAACATGATACTTTGCCTTCATCATTCAATTCAAAATTATAATTGTTTTAGTTATAACTACCTCTCTGCTGTATCCACATATTTTCAAATGCAGTCTGCTACAGTGTGTCGTATTTGTTGTCACTGTCAAAATAATTGTTCCTTTTTCAGTTGTCATTTATTTCCAGTTATTGTGGACACATTGAAATTTAATGACTTAAACAATATTGACACTCTACAAACTGTGCTCAATGGCAGGTTGTGTGGAGGTTGTGGGTATGATTCCTGATCAACCTGACCAATGCTTAATGCTTTTTCTCAGTCTCACTCTCTCCGTTGATCCTTTCTTAATATTGGGCAATGCAAATTTATTTGTACAGCACAATTCGTACACAAAGTATTTCAAAGTGCTTTACACAATAAGAAAGACATTAAAATCACAATACAAACAAATCAAAATGCAATAATCATCATCACAATACAAACAAATCAAAATGCAAATAATCATCATAAAATTAACTTTAAAAGAGAAGAATGCAGATTATTCATTCAGTCATAGGCACAGCTAAACAGAACAGTTTTGAGCCTGGATTTAAACATTGTAAAAGTAGAGGCCTGTCTCACATCTTCAGGAAGACTGTTCCAGGTTTTAGTTGCATAAAACTAGTCCTGACTCTGGGCACCAGCATGAGGCCGGTCCCTGAAGTCCTCAGAGTGTGAGATGGTTCATATGGCACTAACATGTGGTAGTTGTACTTTGGTGCTAGGCCATGGAAAGACTTGTGCACAAGCAGCTTTAAAGTCTATTCTCTGAGCCACAGGAAGCCAGTGCAGAGACCTGAGCACGTACTTCCTGGTTCTACTCAGGACCCGAGCAGCAGCGTTCTGGATGTCCTACCACTGTCTTACCATTCGTTTGGAGAGGTCAGTGATCAGGCTGTTACAGTAGTCTAACCTGCTGGAGACATGGATAAGTCTCCAAGTCTGGTTTAGACAGTATACCTTTGATTTTGCAGTGGCAGAGTGAATCCACTGGTCCATATTCACCTGCTGCCAGTGAGACAGATCTGAGTGTCGTCTGCATAGTTGTGGTAAGACACATTATTGCAGCATATTAACTGGCCTAATGGCAGCATGTAGAGATTGAACAAAAGGGGTCCCAGGATTGACCCCTGGGGCACCCCACAGGACAGGGCCATGTGATCTGAGACATAGTTTCCAGTTTCAACAAATCAAGTCCTATCTAGAAGACAGAGAGTGTTGTTTTGTTTGTATACCTAATTATTTAATCTGTTTAAAGATATGTGTTCTTGTCATCAATAGAAGTCAGCAGTTCAGTGTCCAAACTCTGACCAGTACATGGTCACATTTTTAAATGCAGGGCTTATCCACCCTCAAGGCACTCAAGGCACACTACATCCACTCACCCATTGACACACATACACACACACACACACACACGCACACACACATTCATACACCAAAGATCACATTTTAAACGGGTCCAGAAGATTTGACAGAAAGCCTGAAATATGAACTGACAAACTCATGAATCACATTCATGTTTGTGCAGATGGAAACTACAGGGTTAGCAGTTTTTATGCAGAATAAGACAGGATATTTTGTCGGTTGTGAAGGTAATTATGGCACTTCAAAAACTGCAGCCTTTGCGATTTTCTAACTGTGTCCATTCAAATTGCGTTTTCAATTCAATTTTGATTAATTGTGCAACCCTAGTCCTTGGGCAAGGCACTTCACCCACCTTGCCAATCTATGGATGTGGTTTTTGCATGAGTGATTAATGGTGGCCAGAAGGAAAGATGGCACTGACTACTATAAAAATTCACTGTCCAAATGTAATCATATTTTGTTCGAAATAGCCAGAACTTTAACTTTTTGCAGTGCTAGCTTGTCCCCGCTTCACTTGACCTCTTATTTGTTGATATTTATTGGGGTTATGTTACCAGATCTGATGCAGTATGAAGTCTTATTTATTTGCATGTATGAAGCAGATTAGTGACTTAAAAGCTTCTCTTGAGCAGGATTTGGTGCAGAAAGCTTGGGGACATGTACTTTACTTGGAGTTGGCCGCATTGATTCACTGAGTTGTAATTAGCCTCGGTTTACATTGTCCTTCTGTGACATCTCTCCGGGCGCTCAAATAAACTCCATAATTTGCTGTAAAGCTGTAACCAACAAATTAAGCGGCCATGTTTACATTTTTGCCGCATGTTCGACTCTCGCTTCAAGGACTGCTTTCTTCTGGAGATGTTTTGAAAAGTGTTTGCCGCTGTGATTCTATGGGAGGGGGCATTTTATGGGTTTTGACTAATTGCAGTTAAATCTTTTCCCTTCAACTTTTTGAATTTGTGATGAAGCCAGATGTGTTACATTTGCTGTAATTCATTCTCACTGTAAGCGTTGGATGAAACAGGGCTTGCAGTCAAGATTTGAGCTTTGTAAATGAATCGAAATGCACTTGTACTCTGTAAGCTAATTGCTAACCAGTTTAGTTTTTAGTATCTTCGTACTGTAGCATAGAAAACCCATATTTTAATTAGTAACAGGGTAGTAATTCGCGCACACATTCATACAGTATATGCAGACACTGGGGGTGAGGTGAGTTAAGTGTCTTGCCCAAGCACACAACGACAGCATTCATCTGTGGGAGCTAGAATCGCACCGCCAACCTGTGGGTCAGTGGATCTGAACACTCAACCAACCACACTCTGAGCTACTGACTTATGAGAGCTCTAACCAAATTTGTAAATTCACTTTCTGGTTTATTTTATTTATTTATTTACTTATGAATTACTTTCACACTGGAATCAAAAAGTCAGAGGAGGGCAGAGTAAAGTTTAAAAAGTACTCCAATAAGAGTACAATAACTTCAAAATAATATAGTAGTGGTCCAAGAAATTATTCAAGTGAGTACAAAGGTCATTCAGTTGCTACTCAAGTAATTACAGAAGGACTAAAAGTATGGTGCCTGACAACTACTATTGTAAATGTAAAGGTTAACTTTCCTTTTGTTAAATCAGTCCCCTTAAATTCTCTTACAAAGGAGACCACTTGACTGCAGTATTTAAACGCTCGTTCAGATGACTCCTCTGTGTTACTCAGTGCAGTTACTCTTACCTCCTGCTCCATCTCCCCTTGTTCTGCCCCGATCTGGCCCTTCTGTTTTCATTACGCAGTGTTTCACCAGTACATTTATAAGTGTGGAGTGTAGGTGGCACCCCCTCTGGTAGACAGGCTCCACTGCGCCTCTGCTCAGGGGGTCAGAGGAGCAGACACTGATGCAGTCGGACAGGCCAGGGTCATGGAGATAAGGTGCGGCTGTATTTAGAAGCATGACAAACATATGACATCACAACAAGCACGAAGTCAAGAACTAAAGACAAGACACTCACTAAATCTTTGGCATTTCATTACGGGGCGAAGCTTAGCCACCAAAGGACACTGTGGTCACACTGTTGTTGTGTCCTTTCCAAACGACACAACAACAGTGTGTCCTTGCCAAAGGAAGGACACACTGTTCTTTACATCAAGTGGTTCCTTGATGTAAAGAAGTGCCTAGAAGGTGGCGCTATATAAAAATGTGACCGTTTACCATTTACCATGATTGAAATGGAGTCTGATGAAGGGCCCTGCTTGATTTTGAGTCATTATTGAAGAACATGTTTTATAATGAACTGAAGCCCCTCCCATTTAGTCTTTACAACTGGCAAAGTTACTGGCAGTTTGTTTTTGTTTCTTTTTCCCAAATGTTTCTCATCTAACAATGTCTTTGAACAGATAGAGATTTCCCTGTGGTTCTCTTCCATCAAAATGCCCAACATTTCCCCCAATAATTGCTTTATTTACAATACACTATTTGGAGTGAAGGGCATTTGAACTAGAAGGTGAAAGTTCACTCATCCAAAGGTTGGCAATCCTGTTCTTGACATAAAGATAAATGGTAGAACGGTCAGATCCAGTGGGTAAGACACTTAACCCATCTCGCCTCCAGTGTTTGCATACATTGGTGTGTGAATGTGTGTGTGTGAATGGATGAGTGGTTCCTTGATGTAAAGCGCTTTGAGTGTCTTGAAGGTGGAAAAGCGCTACGTAAAAATGTGGCCATTTACCATTTACTAATAAAAGGTTTTCACATTTTTCTTACTACTGCATAGTGCCATTGTGTCCATGGGCAACACACTTCCACCACATGACCTCTGCTGTCTGCTTGCGTGAACGTAACATCACTGTAGTTTCCGTAGCATCTTCTCCATCACAAAATATACAGTAAATCTCACGCTAATACGTAACCTGTTAACACCTTGAACTGCAGTTGCTTGACAGATTTTTTTCTTGACTACTTGAGTTAACAAAGTACATAGTCAAACCCTGTATTTTGAAATTTAACCTGTCACAAAACGCCAACCCCACATTGTGATTCTGATAGGAGCTTAATGAGCCTTAGTGAACAGTGTGTCCTTTAAGCCACAGAAAGCGTCTTAACTTTCTTTCATTCCTGCGTCTCACTCGGCTTCTTTCCATTTTTGTTTTGATTGTCCCTTTCTGTTGGCAGTGAAGGAGGCTTAAGCTATTGTTGAGCTCATCCTGTCGGCTCGGCGTGTCAGCTAAACGCCTCAAATGTAAATGTGCGAATGCGTCAAAGCAGAGGACTATTTCTGCTGATTTGGGACCAGACTTTTCAGTTTGTGTTTGTGCCTCATGCTGGGTCTCTACCACTGCGCAGCTTACAAGTCTCCTATAGAATGCATTTTCAGGCTTTTTAAAATACTTGAGACATCCTATGCATTTGTATGTTACTTCTTTGAGTAATTTGAGTGATAAAATACAAGTGTAATGTTTGTGGTAGTTAAAGCTGCATTATGTAACATTTCTTATAGGGATCTGTCTTCTGTTTATCTCAGTGGAACTGTTATTGCTTTGCCTGGAATGTTCCACAGTATGGGATTAAAGTTATCTAGTACAAAAAAGGAGAGCAGAGTCGCCTCTACACAGACCTGACACGTAACTTGACCTGATAGTGTCAGCTGATCCTCCCTGGAGATAGATCAGTTTAATGCCATACTGTGGAACTTTCCAGTCAAAGCAACAACATCACTGGAGACAAACAGGTGGTGGACCATTGTGCAGCTTTAAAGACTTAGCACATCACGACATAAGCTGGTTGAAAAGAGAGTTTTGAGCTATTATCACGATACTGTTTACTTCTGAATTTTGCTTAGTATTTGATAAGTGTTAACCAAGACTTTCACTAAGCTTAACCCCTATGTCCATAATATGTTTGACGGGTGAAATGAGCAAACACGCAATGGGAAGTGATTTTCCAAGACTATATCATTTCAATAGTACCAGGCTGGTACCAAACCTCAGATGAAGTAGGATCATGAGGATTCATAAGACAAATATTTATGAGGGTAAATAAGGATCACGCCATGGCTGAATCAGCGCAAACAGGAATCCATGGGGTTCTCAGTGATGAAAATCTTGCACCGTTGCCATAGCAATGAATAATTTTAAACTAAATATATCTTTTGAATGGGCAAAACTCACCTATGAACACCATGTTGAAACTCATGAATGTGTCAGTGAATACGACACAAGTATAAATCATGGTTTGGACATGAAGTTGCTTGAGAAAAAGATGCATTATTTGAGTTGCATTTAAAAGTGTATGTGTGTGTGTGTGTGTGTGTATATATATAATGTGTACATACATAAAAATATATAAATGTGCTGTTGTGTTCTTGTGTAAGACGATTGTGCTTTGTATCTGAAGTAGTGTGTGTGTGTGTGTGTGTGTGTGTGTGTGTGTGTGTGGTGTGTGAGATTGTATCTGAAGTAGTGTGTGTGTGTGTGTGTGTGTGTGTGTGTGTGTGTGTGTGTGTGTGTGTGAATGAAGCTACAACTGTATCTATGCCAGACAAACAAGTGATAATTAAACCTGTAAGCAAAGAAGAAAACCTATTTGAAGACTTTTTCATTTCATTTGTTTTATTCATCCAAGCAATTTCAATAATGTATTTCAGCAAAAATACAACTGAGACAAGACATGAGCGGATAGGAGCATGAAGCAGACAGTGGCTTTGTTCAAATGCACATCTGATTCTTGTCTGAGATCTGGACCTTTAAGATCATTTAAATGAAATGCAAACAGGAAAATGTGTTGTAAATAATCTCAGGGACCACGATCAGAAAGAAATCACATTATTCCCATCAGATTTTCTGTTCTGTACTTGTTATGTCAAAAAATCTGGTACTAATTAAGTTTTGAGTTGGTCACCCATCACTCTGTCACAACCAATCCTCAGCCAAAAACGCCCTAACACATGAAATATTTAAAAGCAAAACATAGAGACAAAATTTCCATTAAGATTCATCTCTCCTACTGTTTGAAGATACAGCCCTTCCCCTGAGAGGTTGGGTAAATACATCTCTTGTCCAGCACGGAGGCCTCACCCATAAACTGTAACCTAAAGCGAGCGGAGCACAGTCCTTTATGTCCTCTCTTTATGTCGAGCCGCAGGTTAAACCGTGTCCAGATGGCATTTCTCTGATCTATCTCTCTTTCTCTCCCCCTCTCCTTCCTTCCCCCTCCCCTCTCTATCTCTCTGTACCCAGGATCTGAAGAAGGTGCTGTCATTCCCGCAGTACCCCGGGGAGTTCCTTCACCCGGTCGTGTATGCCTGCACTGCGGTCATGCTTCTCTGCCTCTTCGCCTCCATCATCACCTACATAGTGCACCACAGGTAAGACCCACCACCACTACAAAGATTAAAGTGCATCCCAGTGAACTCTCGTAGGCTTGTTTTGTATGGCGTCATTTGACTGTCTTTAAGTTGAGGGCGTGTAGACAGAAATCGAGGCCTCCAGCGCCCTCTCTCTTTCTACCTGCGCCCGCTCGTTTTTTTTTTTTTAACGAGCGCCCACTCGTTTTTTTTTCTTCAACAAGAAATACGTCATTAAAAGAAGACTTGAACAGACGATCACAAATTTAGAGAGGAGGAGAGTGGATCTCTCTTTTACTGTGGTTCTCCTCGAGGTTTCTCTTTTTCCCACTGGGTTTTTTGAGTTTTTCCTTGCCAAGACGGAGGGTCTAAGGGCAGGAGATGTTCTGGCACAGTTAGCCATTTGCTTGTTTTCTGTTGATTAATTTGCTTGTCTGTTTCTCTTTCATTGTTAATTTTCTAACTTTCTGTTGGTTAAATCAATTCTCATGTTTGGGCTTTACAAAAATAAATTGAATTGAAATTGAATTGAGTCGACATCGACAGTCATGGACAACCCAAATGTAAGTTTATTCTTTATCACAGAATTTGTAATTTTACAATCTGTACAATTTAATATCAGGGTACAACTGCTAAATCTGAACTAAAAAACATCAGCAGTATCACATTTTGACACTGTCTCAAAATCACATGAAGGTTTCTTACGTGATAGTTTCATGTTAAAACGGGATACAAAATGATCATGAAAATATGTGATATGTCAAACGAGGAACTACAGTAGAGGATCTATCCACTTTTGCACGTTTGTATGGTGAGATATAGGCTATGATACTGATGTTGGCATGACTTGTAGTACTAGTAATAGTAGTAGTAGTAGTTTACTACTACTTGTCTTACGTCAAGAGCCCTTCACCTATTTGCGGCTTTACCTCTGCGCGGTGCACTGGCCTAGGAGGATGAGCTTCACGGGACAAAGGACCTGAAATCAGCCTTATTTTGAATGAGGACACAGAGGCTGCTTAAGAATGGGCTGCTACACGCATGATTTATTTACTGAAGGTGTGGGCTTTGGTCAACGGTAGATAGCTGCTTCTTGCTGTAGACTATGGGTATATAGACTGTAGACTATGGGTATATACCCAGTCTGTGTAAAGAGGGCGACTCGAGTCTCTCATAGCTCCAAGTTGAGTTCACTCAGCCACAGACTTTGATGTGGAGGACCACAGGAGCTTACAGCGCTGACATGGTCATTTCAGTGCTCCCACATAGACTCATCTTACCATTGGTGATGCGGCCTTGTCATTTACGCACAGATAGTAGTCCTACTCCTGGAGGCTCTAATACTACTACTACTACTACTACTACTACTACTACTACTACTACTACTACTAATCATGCCAGCATCAGTAGCATAGCCTATATCTCACCATACAAATGCGCAAAAGTGGACAGATCCTCTACTGCAGTTCCTTGTTTTACCTATCACATAATTTCATGATCATTTTGTATCCTGTTTTAACATGAAACTATCATGTGATTTCGTGAAACCATCATGTGATTTTGAGAGTGTCATGTCAAAACGTGATACTGCTGATGTTTTTTTAGTTCAGATTTGGCAGTTGTACACTGATATTAAATTGTACAGATTTTGTAAAATTACAAATTCTGCGATAAAGAATAAACTTAAGTTTGGGTTGTTCATGACTGTCGAAGTCGACCAACATCTCTTAAATCTGTGATTGTCTGTTCAAGTCATGTTTTGATGACGTATTTCTCCTTGAAGAAAAAAAAAACGAGCGGGCGCAGGCAGAAAGAGAGAGGGCGCTGGAAGGTAAACAGTGCGTGGAGATGCCAACACCAGCCGCTGTCAGAAACATGCGCACTCTGTCATAGGTTTTGTGCTCACTTTTAGTTATTGTGCCCTCGATTTCTGTCTACGCGCTCTCAACTTAAAGATAGTCAAATGACGCCATAGTTTTTGGTACTTTACTAATGCCTAAAGAGTACAGGTATTAGCACTCTTGTATTCTCACTCTTGGTTCTTCATTACACTCATTACACACAGAAATGCTCTTTGGTAATGGTATTTCAGCTTTTGAATGTTTGAGAGTGAAGCAGACAGTGTTGAGCTCTTGGACAGGGAAACATGTATGTTTTAAAGCAGAGCTATTATGCAAAATCAACTTTTTGTTTGAGCAATCTTTAATCCCTTATTTCGAGACACCATATTGCCGATCAATCCCTGTTTTCACCGCCATGCTCACTGCTCTCTTCTTGCTTCTTTATTCTGTTTTATTTTCTTAATCAGTGATACGTGCAGTGTCGTGTAGTCATTTTGGTACAAAGGAAAAAAAATCTTCTACTCACTAGTATGATTTGTAGCTGTCCATAGGAGGGGCCAACAGTTACACGGCTCTTTGTTGCGATGATGTTTACAGCGACGTCAGCTCCCATTGGGCACAGCAGTTTTCTAACACGGATGTCGGTGGACTTGTTTTACTAACTCATTTTAGATGCATATTGCAATTTTAAATGCACAAATTATAACATAATGACCCTCACGTGATATAGATTGTAACTATATAGCAGACACAAGCACAATATGTCTTCTTTAAAGAGGAAACAGCATTGTCACATGAAATACTAATAATGGATTGGTTAATTCTACATAGTTCTCTATAATTCTCTAACATACCCAGCGAGTTACTTCTGTAGCCAGCTGCCCTGGGGTAGATCGACAGGAGCAAGGCTGTCAATTTGCACCCCCCTGACCACCAATCATTCACACACACACCTCATTCGTGATACCGGGGCAATGTGGGTGAGTGTTTTGCCTAAGGACACAACAACAGTTTCCACTGCTGCCCCACTACAGCACCTGGTATTCTCAGTGGTCTATCACAGAACTAACCTGGCCCACGTGGTTAAAAGGCCAAAAGTCTGACACAAAAATCCAACTGCACTTTTGAGTAATCAAACAGTACTCTGTTTGTAAGTGCTATACTTTCCCCTGCCCTCCTGTCTGAGTCTGTGTCAGTAGCATTACCTGAGGGCGGCCCTAGGCTCAGAGTGGCCTTAGAAACAGTCAGGAGGACAATGCATTTTAACACTGCATATTTACCTGAGTTCTTCTCTCAAACAAAAAACTCTTTGATCCACTTTGTGATGTCATGTGGTAATAAAGGAAGTGCGCCACTGTGTTTTAAAACTCCATACATCTTCACTAGAATCATTTGGATAATTTCAGCCCTGGAATTGCCCATTTCTACTGAACTAAAGGTAAAAGGGAGCTGTTAACTTGAAAACTGCCATTGCGTGACATCACAAGATGGTGCAGAGCATTTTGAGCTTTGGAGATGTAAACAGACAGACTCAAACATGTAGACACTCAATCATGTGGGAATGAAACAAAACACAACTCCAGGTATGTTTCTGAGGAGGTATTAACATTATAACATGACTTAAAGCTCATAAGAATCAATTTTGTGCAATATAGGATCTTTAAACAGAGACAATTGTCAAAAGCAAATATGTTCACTGACCACGCAGCTCAAATGCCAGTGTTGGGCAGTGGAGATGTATCACATGTATTACTTAAGAAGTGACAACATTTTGAAAGGACAAAGGTATCATTATTATATAACAGCTCTGGTTCTGGTTAAGCGGGAATCCCATTTATTTAAATGGGGAATTTGAGAAAAGTTTTGCCACTAAAACATGACAAAAAGTAGGTATGTACAACAAGTCAACAATGCACCCATTTTCTGAGGCTTAAAACAGCTTTGTAGTCCCTATAGAACGTACTTACAGTCAGGATCAGCAGCCCCATGCAAGATAATACAACCCGAATGACCACGGCGGCGCCCACAGCAACTTCCAGAATAAGGTGAAAAGGCACTCAATCCACTGGGGGCCAACAGATGAATTTGAGAACATTTATAAAATTAATAATCAGCTTTAACCCATGTACTGTTTAGCTATATTCCTATTTGATTCAGAATGTGAGTTGCTCTTTAAATTATTCATTTTCCTTTTAGTATATGAGGAAGGATATCATGACACCAATTAGTACTTTGAAGCCAGTTGAAGCATATGCTCTTGCCTCTGCTGACTAACTCCTCTCCCCCACTCCCCGTCCCCACTCTGACAGCCAAGCCCTGCTAATACAGTATTTACCAGCACCACATATAGCTCTGAACTTCAAATAACTTCCAATATTACCTTAAGGCTCTTACACCTGTCAGCCTTTGATTCCAGCCCCCTCCTCTGTAACATGCGGTACTAGAGACGCTTGCTTATGTAATCGCTTCATTTCCTAGTGGTACCTTCATGTTGGCTTACGGCCTGGTCCTGTCTCCCTTAGTCCTGATCCCAGCTCAGAGTGTGGTGATTCACAAGCCTAAGGGCCAGCGAGAGCATCGCTGCGTATGACTAAGCAGATGTAGAGCAAACCAACACATCTGTCTACACGTAAAAGTCATCGAGTGCTAGGGTTGCACAATTTTGGGGAACAAATCTTGATTTGCGACTTTTTTTGTGCTTTAGCCTGCAACATAGTTATAGTCTACGACACCCATGGATCATTATGTTATAATTTTTCACAATTTAAATCACAATATTCATCTAAAACAACTAAATTAAAGAAACCAGTCCGGTAACTTCCAGGTCAGAAAACGGCGATGCCCAGTGGGAGCTGAAGTCGCCGTAAACGTCTTCACAACAAAGAGCCGTGTAGCTGTCGGCCCCTCCTATGGATAGCTGCACATCACGCTAGCGAGCAGCAGATTTTTTTCTCGCTACGTTCTCCAATTTTATTTTCTTGATCGGTGATACGCAAGTACAGAGCAGTGGGCGTATGCCGGTGGCTGTGAAAACGGAGGTAGATCAGCAATATGGCGTCTTAAATAAGCGATTAAAGACTGCTCCAACATGCACAAATTACTCAAAATACAACTTCGAGAAGGTAAATGAGAAGGGGAAACAATTATAACGTGGATAAAAGCTCTGAAAAGTCGATTTTGCATAATAGGTCTGCTTTAAAAGTAGGATTCTGTTCAAAGTGCACATTGTAAATGACTCCAGGAGCTAGGTCTGTCACAATAGGTTTTTCAGACTCAATAATTGCTGTGTATAACTTTTTTTTTTACACTTGTAAGGATTTTTTATTTTATTTTTTGTAGCATCAAGCCTAGCCACTTAGTTAGCTGCATATTAAAGGTACGCTATGTAACGTTTCTGACGGAGAAGCCTTCACCTGCTTGTCTTCGTGAAGATGTTATTGTTTGATATTGCTTCGCCTAGAATGTTCCACTGTACCGCATTAAACGTACGTCATGTCTCTCTTAGTCCTGCTCCCAGCTCAGAGTGTGGTGATTCATAAGCCTAAAGGCCAGATAGAGCATCACTACGTATGACTAAGCAGATGTAGTGCAAACCAACACATCTGTCTACACGTAAAAGTCATCGAATGCTAGAGAGGCACGATATGGCGAAAAAAATCTAATTGCTATTTTTCTGTATTGTGATAGTGGTTCGATTTTGACATATAAACATTTAAACTGCATATTAAAGGTACACTATGCAACTTTTCTGGCGGAGAGGCCTTCACCTGCTTGTCTTCATGGATATGTTATTGATTGCTTTGGCTAGAATGTTCCACAGTACGGCATTAAACGGTGTGTCTCTCTTAGTCCCGATCCCAGCTCAGAGTGTGGTGATTCACCTAAGCCTAATGGCCAGATAGAGCATCACTGCCTATGACTAAGCAGATGTAGCACAATCTAGCACATCTGTCTCCGCATAAAAATCATTGTGTGCTAGGGCTGTGCAATTTCGGGGGAAAAATGTTATTGCAATTCTAAGAATAAGTGTAAGTTGGAGTTTTAGCGCACATTGTAAACAACACCAGGTGCATTAGAGAACGCACGTAATTCTCTCTTGTGGCTTCAGTTCCCTTTTAAACATGCTTTTGGTCATAAGTATTTTACATTTTCTAACTTGCAATTTTTGAAAAGACACTAAACAAACTACACTTCGTTAGCACCCTCTACTGTCAGCAACAGGAATGAACAATGAGAAATTAACAAATAACAAACGAAGCTGAAACGTGAATGCTTTGCTAATAGAGCCGATAGAGTTTATGTGTTTGTTGTGAATGCAATTTGACCGCAGTACAAGTCCAGTGATGGTTTACGGGCTTCAAACTGCGCAGGACAATTCCAGAGTTTTATCTGTGACGCAACAATCCAGGCGAAATTAGCATTTTTGAGTGCTCAGAGAAGACGATTTTGGATTAATGGATTAATAAATCAAGGAAGTTCTATAATCAAAATAACTGCAGCCTTTGTGATTTGAAAATTGTTCCAGCTGAAATTGCTATTTTATTTTGATTGCGATTCATTGTGCAGCCCTTTCGAATGCACAGATTCACCTATAAGGGTACGAGAATGCATTTGAAGGCCGTAGTAATAGCCGGGCTTTGATTCAGTAATCCAGATATAAAAAGATGCAAAGATGAGTCATAATTGTGTTAAGGAAGTAGTGATTGTGTTTTGCTCTTAAAATAGCCCTGATAAGTGTGTGCATAGACTACACTAGTGAAAGGGTGATGCTGTTAGAAACATATACATTTCCACTGTGTAAACTGCATATTAAAGGTGCAGTATGTAACTTTTCTGTGTCTGCCACCTGCTTGCCTCCATGGAGATGTCATTGAGTTGCCTGACTGTCGCACATATACCATTAAACTTCTATTTATTTTCTACTTTTCCAGACGCTTACAATTTGTGCATTATTCATTCACTCCATACGTGGTAAATGGGTCACATTTTTATATAGCGTTTTTTCCACCTTTAAGGCACTCAAAGCGCTTTGCATCAAGGAAACACTCACCCATTCACGCGCGCATTCATACACCACGTGTGCGCAGACACTGGGGCGAGGTGGTGGGTCACATTTTTATATAGCGTTTTTTCCACCTTTAAGGCACTCAAAGCGCTTTGCATCAAGGAAACACTCACCCATTCACGCGCGCATTCATACACCACGTGTGCGCAGACACTGGGGGCGAGGTGGGTTAAACGTCTTGCCCAAGGACACAACGACAGCATTCTACCGAGCCACTGTCGTCATACTTGGTGGTGGTAAGCAACTATTGATGACCTAGGGATGGCTGCCAATTTGCGCCATTTCTGACCACCACCTACTCACTCACACACCATGTTCACACTAAGCAAGGTGGGTGAAGTGTCTTGCCTAAGGACACAACAACAGTTTGTCCCCTACTGCCCCACTATGGCACCCGGATGGTTAATACCCATTGCGCAAGTGTTGATGTTCACTTTTGCAGTGCAGTAGTGTCCCACATGTAGACAGTAATACACTGGTTAATTCTGCTGAGTGCTGCTGCCATTTGTCGACAGTTTTGGGGGATAAGAGGATTGGACCTGAGTCAGAATCTGGACTAAGACCCAAGGCCCAATCTTGAGACTTCGTCCTCCTCCTCCTCCTCTTCCTCCAAGCTGTTATTTTGATTTTGTTTCAAGGATTATCATGGATCATATTGTATTAAACAGCGTGCATGAGTTTGGGACGTCTTCATCTGGGTTTTTGAAGATTTTACTCTTTTGGAAATGGCCATTGCAGACTGTATTTGTTCATTGTTAAATCAGTGCTTTTTATTTTGAACATTTTGCTTTGCCGTAATTTGCAATTAGCCAAATATTTTACATCAATCTCTGTTTTTCATTGCTTAGGATTAGCAGTATTACATTGACTAGTGACTTTGGGATAAACCAGATACTAAAACTAGTATTGAAAAAGAGTTGAACAAGAATTTCATTTTTGACGCTGAGTCTCCCCTTCCTTTGCTCTCTCTGCTAAGTCATTCCTCCTTCAGAGCAGTATCACAACACAATCAGCGTGCTTCCGGCTAATGAAACTACTGCACATTGCATCATGCTGTGTACAGTTTTGTATCATGCTTTTGTATATTTATGGTGAATTGTCGTGTGGGAGCATGGATGGCGTAGGCTTGTGGGCTGGGCATTGGACAGAATTGTACAGCTAACAGTAAGGAGGGTTCGATTAGGGCCCGGGAGAGATCGCTAAAATACTCAAACATGCATGGATGACATTTAAAACTTCTTCAGGAATGTTTTTGATGAAAGAACAAGGTGGTAGAAAGCAAAAAAAAAATCGATTTTGTGTAACACCCCCTCTTTAAAGAAGCTACTTTCTGTGTAATCCATCAGTCATCCAGGTAAACTATTATTATTTTTTCATTGCGGTATTAAAATCAGTATCAAGTATCAAGTCCTTCTGTAGAACTGGAACTGAGTTTTAATATTCTGGCAGATTTGTTTTTGTATTATTTTAACTCAAATTGCCTTGTATGTATTTTCTCATGCGTGCTCTGTCTCCTTGTCACAATATGCACTTAGATCCATTCCTCTTGGTTTCCTGCGTAAAACATCAGCCACTTTAATGCGTCATTGGCATTATTTCAGCATCAGTGTAGCAGCTCTCCATCTGTTTCAATAAGAGAAGCATGAAACGTCGTACCAGTCATGTTTACAGACATGTGATGGAATTAGCCGATAGTGGTATTACTTTGTTTAGTTTCCTAGTGTGGGGTAGAGAATGAGAGAGAAAGAGAGTGATGTAGATGAAAAAGAGAGAAAGACAAAGTAGGGAGAGGAGCAAAGAGGGAGATGGAGGAGCAAAGTAGTATAGTACCGTGAGAGGAGAGAGAGTTGGAGAAAATGAGCAGAGGAGGATGGGGAAAGAGAGTGAAAAGAAAGAGAAACGCAAAGGAAAGAAAGACAGAGGAGCAAAGCTGAGAGAGAAGAGGAGGAGTAGGAGAAGAAGAGTGAGAGAAAGAGAGGCGCAGAGGGGAGGGAGAGTGAGGAGGAGAAGCACAGGGAGAGAGAGAGAGGATTAGAGAAAGAAATGAGACAGAGAGAAAAGTAAATGAGGAAGAGAAGAGCAGAGAAAGGAGAGGGAGAGACAGACAGCGGAGAAGAAGCGGAGGAGGAGAAAGAAAGAGAGGAGTTGAGAAGAGTGACAGATGCATAAAGGAGAGGTAGAAGAGGTGAATTTGTTTGGTGACACCTGGGAGTCAGACAGGGCGTGTCCTGGTGCAGTAACAGCATCAGCGCGTGTGTCATCTGCCACTGCAGCAGAGACAGGGACGACAGAAAGAAAGTGGGACAGGAAAGAGAAAGAGAGATGAGAGAGCAAGGAAGAGAGAAGGGGGGGAAGAGAAAGAAAGAGGGGGGGCAGCGACGAGAGAAAGAGAGGAGGACAGGGAAGAGAGAAAGAGAGAGAGGAGGGCAAGGAAGAGAGAAAGAGAGAGGAGAGGCAGGAAAAAGAGAGAGGGGGACAGGAAAGAAAGAGGGGGAGGCAAGAAGGAGCGAGAGAGAGAAAGTTGGGACAGGGAAGAGAGAAAGACAGTAGGACAGGAAAGACAGAAAGAGAGAGGGTGCAGGGAAGAGAGAAAGAGTATCTCTGGATACCGCTGCAGTCTGTAGTTTTGGGGCGCGTTTCATTTTTGCACCTCCTCGCACTGGCACTGTTACAAATGCATGTGTGTGTGGCAGCAGTGCAGCCTGCAGAGACACAGGGGGCGCTCCATGAGTGTGATCTATGAAGGATATGTGGAGAAACAACACGACTGCTGCTGACTGAGCTGCTCTGAGGCGGATGATGGAGTCTGTTTGCGTTTAAAGCTTTATGTTCATTAGTCAGTTCTTAGATGTACTCAGACATAATGCCGTGCCAGCAGATTTCAGATTTTCATGCAAAATATTCGCTAGAACATATATTAGCTTGTCAGTTTTTGGTTCTCAACGTATACAAGTTCTCTAAAGCCACAACTTTATAATGTTGTAAGACTTCAGCATTTTCCCACGTATTTCAACTAAATTTGTCTCACCCCAGTGCAGATATATTGTGTAAGCAGCTCTTGAGGTCAAAATAAGTCAGCTGTGTACAGTCTAATTAGATAGTGTTTTATAATCAGGAAGTGCGCGTTAGCATGCTAGCCGTTGTTAGCTTTACTGTCACGGCAAAACTCCGGTCTCTTAAAGGTGTGAAAAGCGCTTATAAACTCATCACGGTGAATAGTTAGAATGGTCAGAATGCATAAGGTAAGTGAGGATTAACTTTAATTAATTAATTAACTACTGCAAACCGTTTAAAATGAACTAGTTCTGTTGTTCACATATTTAAGACAAAAGCCACAAAAGACAGTACAAGGTGTATTTAGCGAACACTGAACTTTGAAAATCTATATATCAATCTATTTGTCTACTTATTAGAGATGTGAACTGGCACTGTTTATTTAAATGATTTTTTTTTTCTGTTTATTTATTTATTTTTTATCTATTCTTCTCTAGCAGTGCTTGGTTGACTAGTTCTTTTTCGCTCTGTTCTTGTTTTCCGTCACTGGTCCTCTGTTATGGTTTACCCCTGTGACAGCCTCGCTCCCCGATGTAATAAGTGATAATGTAGTGTCCATACATCCTGGTGGACAGCGGTTATGAGGAGGGGACCGCGTTTCCCATGATCCTCTGGGAGCTGGGGGTGTGAGGGGTTGCTAGGTTAATGTACTTGACCCAATGAGCAGAGCCTATGAAAAGCCTCTCCAGAGCAGCCACAGCAGCCTGATTTATGACGGAGGCTTGGAGGGAGTCCAGAACATGGTCTACCGCAGCACAAGCGTTCTCCTCTTTCCTCTATCACTCCGCTCTCCCTCTCCTCTGTCCACTCTCTTCTCGATGTGCTCTCACTCTCTCTTTCTCCTCTTTGTCTCCCCTCTCCACTCTTCCCCTTTCTCTGTCTCTTTCTTCTCTCTGTCTCTTTCTCCAGTCTCCTGTTCTTCCTCTCTCTTTCTGTCTCCTTCTCCCCTCCACTGTTCCTCCCCTCTGTCCATTCTCTCCTCGATGTGCTCTCTTTCTCTCTCTCTCTTTCTTTTCTACTTGCGCTTTTTCTCTCCGCTCCACTCTTCCCTTTTCTCTGTCTCTTCCTCCTCTCTCTCTCCCCTCTCCTCACTCTCTCTCGCTGTCTACTCTCCTGTTCTTCCTCTCTCTCTATCTCCACCTCCACTCTTCTCGCCATCTCTCTCCTCTGCATGATTTCTCTCTATCGCTCTTTCCTCCATCTACTCTT